>WAAE01040753.1:0-16605 GCA_013400495.1 Nicator chloris | reverse complement strand
CATGTCACTCTATATGTCGTGTCCATCTCTACAATGACATATGGGGACAATTTTCCCAACAACTCAACTCTACTCATTGCTCAGTAGTGTGAAAAGAGGGACGGGGACCCACTTTTGGCTCCTTACTCTTCATCCTGCTGGTAGAGTGTGACTGCAAGCAGTTTCACCCCAGCTCCTGGAGAAGGAGGAGGGAAGAGATATAACAGAGACGAGCTGGAGGAGAGGATGAGGCTAAGCAGGTGACATGAACCACAGCTCATGACTGACTCATGCCAGCACTGCATTTTTTTGGAATCTCAAATTCAGGATTGTGATAACACTGGTGTGTTGGTTTATTTTCCCTTGCTCCAAATTGTCTGGAAAAATGAGCATTGGAAGAACTCAGTGCTGCACAGAGACCATTCCAAACTGGGGAAAACCTGTGCCATTGCTTTCTCAGTCTTTCCAAATTTTATTTCAGGATATAGCAAACGTTATTGGGCGGATTCTGTCTACTCTGAAACCTTTTTAGCCAGCTTCCTGAGAAGTCACTTTCTGACTTTCTGCCATCAGTAAAACTTAAAAGCAAACGCGAAACTGAGCCAAACCCTAAGGGCTCACTAAATGCTGTCCTTGAGGGAATGGGAGAGGAATGACCAAGGGTACAGCTACTGCTTTAGGTAAATCCAGCCGTGCAGTATTATCAGCAGCCTCACCTAAGGTCAGGCCTAACAGCAGGTTAGAAAGCAGGAGGAGGAAGGAGTTTCTTTGCTGTCTACATTTGCTGCTTGTAACAGCTGCTCCTTCCTTTAGCAGAGGGCAGCAGGCAGCTGGGAAAGGTCTAAGGATGATGCTAGGGATCACAGCCTGCCTGCTGGACCAGAGTGCAGCTCACAAGAAACTGGAACAAAACCCAGCTGATCGCTGAGGAAAGAGCAGCAACTCTGTTCAGCACTACAGGGATTCATAAATGCTAAGCAAAGCGGAACTGATATCTGCTTGCTCTCCATATGTGGAAGCATGTCAGAACTGCTCAGTAACTGGCAAACAACCTCACATGGCATAACATTAACCTCCCTGTTTCTCTAAAGGAAGAATACTGCCATATGGTCAAAATCCTTAAAATTAATCATGTTTTCTTCTCAAATAGTTTGATGGGATATAATATACTGACGTTGTAAACAAAAGGGTTTCATTTCCCCAGACAAATTGTGTTCTGCAGATACAAACCCCACGTATGTTACTTTAAAGCCATGTACACTCATTGCTCAGCAGCAGGTGCTCCTCACCACATCATGTTACAGACTACATCTTGGAGCTATTGAAGAGTAGCAGACCAAAACTTGATTGGCTGTCTCAGCCCTTTGTGCTGTTAAGTCTGGATACTGTGCTCTTACACTCACATAGGGAGGAAGTCTTGCCACAAAGCAGGATCTGGTCAATAGCTGCTCTTTCCCTTTACCACAAACATTATTTACCCTTGCTGATGCATGGTTCAGTTGTCTCAAATAATTTTGTCAGTAGGCATTTAGCCTTGAGAGTCTCCCCACCCTATCAAAACAGATGTCATCATCTCTCTTCAAAACATCTAGAAGATAGAAGCTTAAGTGCCACTGTTAAAAATAGAGCGAGTAGCACCCATTTATTTCCTGTGTGTGGTAGAAAGCTGATACCAAACCTGGAAGCAGCTTCTTCTTTTTAAAATTTGCATTTACCCATGCTTACAGTAGGTTGTACAAAATGCATCAGTGACTCATTTTTATGCTAGAAGTGTTTAAGTACCTACACAAAGATAATAAATATCAGCATTGAACAGTGGACATGCAATGTTCTTAATTGTTCAACGGATAATTTAATTCTATCCATTACTGGAGTGAAACTGCCCTATACAGTTGCTCTCAAAGACAATTATATCTTGTATCTTCAAACACATATTCTTAATTAACAATTAGCAACAGAGCCATCACAGTTCAACACGATTTGCTCCACATATACAAAGAGCACTGATATATATAAAACAGCAAGCAAGCAGACTTGGGAGACACCTGGGAAATTTCAACAAGGTGAACAAAAATAACAAAGTAACACTTGCAGCTTCCTCCACAGATTTGGGATAAACTCCTCCCTCATACCAGCGTGAATGAAGAAGAGCTAATTAAAAAGCTTGTGGTGAAACCTTGGCTCTGACGAACTCACGGCAAAACTCCCACCCCAGGAAGGCCAAGATTTCATTCCTGAAGCCTGACATTTAGGATACAGATTCTGCATTCAATGGGAAGGTGCTGAAAAAAAGGAAATTTATTTTTAAGGACCACACCATGCCTTACCTAGGTTCTTCTAGCTAATATACAGGCAGCATTTCAGAGCCAGTAGTTATGTCCAGCAAGACAAGAGGATTTTAGGTGTACTCTCCAAACATACCCATAAATAATGTTTTCCACTAATGAAGTATAATACACCACATGATACTGATATCAGTCCATGCTCAAGAAGAGGCATGTTTAATCAACAATAGTCAAAGCCCTGCATAGATAAAATGTTAATGTGGTGAAAGGAAGAGGAAAGGCTTTTGGTGTCTGAAGAAAGTACTTAACATCAGTAAATCTTTGGCACAAAGCTTTGAGTACAGAAGGTTAAAATGTGAGACAATTTGCTTCCTCAGTGTTGGTTATCTGGCCTTTACATGCCTTTTATTTTTGTTAATAGCCAAATAGGTATCTCAGACACATCAAAGTTCTTATGAGAAGGAAGGGGAAATGAGCAATTTTCAAGTTTTTGTCAGGCTATTTTGCCCCGACAATGACTTTATACAAGACCTTGAGCATAACTGGCTTTGGAAGAGCATTCTGTAATTTAAAACTGAGAACTCGGCTGTAAGAGGACATGACTATCTCACACTTGTCAATGAGGTAGAGGAAGTAACTCAAAGCACACTTGAAAAGGGGAACTTGTAAAACAAGAGCCTCCACAGGAAAACATGTCAGAATAATGTAACTCTCCCTGCAAGTCTCCCCTACTTTGGCATTTACAGACAACATGGTTTGGAGTATGCTGGTGTATATAGATACTCATCAGAGTATCTCCGGATCTTTAACCACTTCACTGATTACATGTACACAAAGGGTATTTAGGCAGCAGAGCTCAAACTTCACAAAACAGACTTGAACTATGAACTTAATGTGAAAAAAAAATTAAGGGTAAAACTCAAAACCAGGAAAGGCCTTTTAAAGACTGCATGTGCACTTGGGCTTAAATTCCACAGAGAACACATGGACCACTGAGAGCATCTGTCATCTACAGCCCTAGGCAAATATCTGAATCAGTTACTGTTGGGTAAACTTCCTTCTGTGAAGAAAAGGAAAACATTCATGGATCAAAAGAGAGGTACACACAATAGCATGGCAATTTTTGCTTCCAGACCTCAAAAAGTATGACAGTGAGAATACAGTAGGTCCTGAAAGACAAACGACAGTAGAAAAGAAACACGTCCCATATAAAGTATGCAACATCATGTTCGTACTGACCTCAAGCAGCTTACAATGTTGTCTCTTCTGGTGCTAGCCCCTCCCCTCCAGCTGAAGTTCATAATGCCTGATTGTTCATTAATCTATTTCAATGCAAAAGTTAAACCATTTTCAGTAACAGCTCAATTCCTGTTCTACTTCTCACTAAAATACTTGGGTTCATGTACTGTCAGACACTGGGCATTTAACTCTGGGCACAGGACTGAGGAGGAGGCAGGCTCCATCAGAAGACGGGAACTTGAAATTCCTACAGCTAAATGCACACAAACCCACCTGGTTATAGCTTTATACTTTCAGAACAAGTTTCTCAGTCTGGAAAGTTAAGCCATAAATTAAATATTAATGGCTGCTGTCAACTTCCTTTCTGTACTCTGCATAAGAACACTTCCCGATCACATTTAATATTTTATTCTGTATTTAAAAAGGAAATATTCAGATATCATATTTGTATGCCAAACACAAATACAAGCTGGAGTTACATCATTTGTTCTCCACGGAGCAGCTCGAACTTAACCACTTCGAGCACAACTGCTGTTTCATCACCCAGCTCTATCTCAGCAGCATCCAGGGTATGCACCGACAGGACTACATCAGACTATGAAATGTGTTATTTTCAAACTAGTGAGAGCAAAACAAGCAAGTAAAATGTGGGGGCATTGATGTCCCTACAGAGTAAAAGCCTGTCAACTTCAAGGGGCAGTTACAGCCCACTGCTGAATGACACAGCACGTGCTCTGGTAGCTACTGTTTTCCACCGACTCAGGCAAAGGAAATTCAGATGCACCTGATGATGCTGATTATCTCACCAATGAAGCCTAGGTAGGTTTGCTAGATCAAATGGTGAACCAAACCCACAAAAGGCATGTGGGTTGTAATGCCTGCTCTGCATCTGTGGGCTGAGCAGCTGCACATCCCACCTGTACTGCTCCATGTAAGACTGAACACAAGGTGCTGGTGAGATCACAGGCCTCCCAGCAGCACTCAGCACAGACACACAACGCCCCCATTTTTCCTCCAACATGAGCAATCATGCCAGACTCCTTTACTTGCTGTCAAGCAATAAATGGAGGTGGCATTAAAGTGTCTCGTCTGACAGTAATCCTCATATCTGCGTAGTCTGACAATTAATGTAGTCCTGCTATCAGTAACATCCTTATCTGCAATAAAATTTATGAAGCCATAATCTCACTCCTGACAATACAAAGCACCTTTATAAGACAGTAAGAATTGGCAGTGTTGTAAAACCATAAAACTAGATTCAAAGTCTCAAGCTAAACACCTTGGAGACAATCTGTGATGAAGTGACACAACATTAACACTTACATACTGATTTTTTAAAGTATATAGGAACTCAGACAAATGAGGTACAAACCATGTAGAACAAAACTTTAAGTTCTTCTCATTAAACCTCAGCTCAAAATAGCAGTTCTTACATCACACATGTTATTATCTGTAATTCCAAATCAGTCTTTCTATTCTGAAAAATGAGGCACCATGTCCCAGAAGAGGGCCACAAGAAACAAAGCATCCAGTATCACTAATATTTGAACAATTCATTGTTTTTAAGGTGGTTTTCAGTTTCTGACTGTGCTGGCTGCTCTGCTTAAAACCTGGGTATTTTCAGGCTTCACACAGAGTAAAGGCAAGTCCCTCAAAGGTTTATTATTCTTACCCAGTTGCTTTCATATAACAGCCTAATGTATTAGAAATAATTAGAAACCTGGTCTCTCTTTTCTTTTTTAATTTCTCAGTCTGACTACATAACCCCAAGCAAGTCACATTCTTCCTGACATTTACTCTCACTGTATTCAAAGTGTGGGAGTGACAATAGCTTACCTCAATAGCATGCTGTGATGCATAACTAAATAGCCACAAAGTGATCTACAACATGGAAAATAGTACAACAGCCAGCGGCTGACAAAAGCAGAAGATTGAGGAGTTTCCTGGCATACAGCTCAATGTTTAATCCATTAGATTACATTGGAAAAACTGCTAGAATGATAAAACTGATAGTTGGCACATTGAAACTACCTTTGTATTAGTATTTGCATATTTCACTGCAAATGTTAACTATTAAAGATTTCTTAAACTATTTTCTTTAAAATTGGAGGAAAACTGAGTAACATTGTATAAATACTCATCATTAACACAAGCATTCTATTTTCCCTTACAAATGAAAAAGTGCTTAGAAGAACAACTGAGATACAGTAAATGTAAAATGCAAACACAAAAATATTTAATTTGGCTATCTTCACTTGCACAAGAATTCATACAAAATATTTACAAATCTGCTCCCAGTATTATGGAAAATCAAGCCCTCTTGCAGTCTCAACATAAAGACCAAGGAATATTTAAATAAATGGATAAAATCAGAGTATCATGTCAATCATATTTACACTACTTGTAATAAATACATGAAGCCCAGAAACAGCTTTTAATGGTTGGGCTTTAGTAAGGATGCAAACAGTGGAAGTGATAAACTGTACAATTACAGAGAACATGCTTCCAGCAAATCCTGTGCTCCTCATCACTCCAAAAGCTAGAGCTGCCCTAGAAAGCATCCTGGTCTAAAAAGCTTCCACAAACTCACTCTGTACAAATATTGTAACAAAACAATGCAGAAGCTTATCTAAATACTGGCTTTCTTCAACTGATAAATTACAAAGGGAAAGTTTTAATATCCTACAGGAAATAAACACTCAATCTATTGTTCCAAAGGCACGGTCATAAGAGGCTTTGGGGTAAGAAGACAGGGACACCAGGGTAAACAGAATAGATATCTCAGTTAAAAGCCTGTTAAAAGCCTTTCCATCACCAGTGACACTGAAATGTGGCATTAAAGAGGATCAATATTTTACAAGACAATGTCACAGACTGAACCGGCTGTCCTGAGGCTTTCTTTGTATCACATGCACAACAGTGTATTATTTGTCTCTCCAAACAAAAAGAAAACCTAATCTTGCATGTATTTTTACATATGCTTGACCATACATGACCACACTGCATGTTGGAATGCATGTGCACTTTACGTGTAATTTTCCAACCTGGTATGGGCAGACTTGCACACAGACTGAAAAGCCAAGATACTGTGTCCTACCACACAGAAACATCTAAGAGGCATTTCCCCTTGTAATTATCTGAGACTTTTGCACAGGTCAGATATTCAAGTCTCCTCCTAAACAAATATTGTGGTTCAAAATTGATCTGTAATACATACTTACAGGAGAAAAAAAAATGCAACTGGCAAAGTATCCTGCTGTATCATTTTGATTTCCTGCTTTGTTACAATGACTGTTTTCACACGACCTAATGTCGTAATAGAAAATCGAATCTGCCTCAAAAGAAGGCGAGTACACAAAGAGGAGTCTCACTGTGTAGAAAGATTTGCAAAGTACCAAACCCTACTGTAATTTAGCGCTGAAGTCATACAATTATCAGTATTCCCATTGTTTGGAAGAGGGCCTAGAGATCTGGCAAGAAGTGTTTTTCACATTTAAGATGTACTTGTTGCCATTCCTGTGGCAACCTGCCAACATAATTATTTAAAGCAGTACCTGCAGATACTATTTTCAAGATGGCTCCACTCCCTGAGGAATCAACTGTTATTTATAGGGCCTGAAGTTATTTGATACTTGAGATAAACACACCCCTCCTTGTATCAGTGACCTGATAGTTCACATAGTTTTAACTACTTCTGTATGCAGAATCTTGACCCCCAGTGATTTATGCACACTTGTAATCCACCCCACGCTTATCATCGAAACCCACACCATACTAATGGGCAACACTTCCTTTTTGTAGGCAAGCAACACATCTGCCCTAGAGCTATGAAACCCATGAAACTGCCATGGCCTTATTACAAATACTCCTTTGCCAGGATATTTTTTAACCATCTCACCTGTACTTCTGAATCAGCATCAACATGCTGGAGTTGGAACCAGGTGTCTCTGTTATGATACTTCTGCAGATCTTCTTTCTGTATAGCTACCTTTCCTGAAATAAAACAAACCAGAAGCACAGTTTAAGATATGCTGTAGCTCTACCAAGATATATTTCCACCAAAACCAAGTTTTAAAACAGTGATTTAGGGCCTGTCCTATTCAAGAAAGGCTTTAGAGCAAGGAAATATTTTTTTGGGAATACTTATTTACACAGTACATAATGATGAGCACAATACTGAGGATCGTACAATTCTGATGAGCATCTCTTTCCACTGCATTTTGTGAATGACTTGAAAATTCCTGCAGTCCTACTCACCTAATACAGTGAAGCACTGGACACTACGGACAAGCTTGTAAATATGCTTATAACAAAAATGTCATTATTACTTCTCTGACATGCAATTAAACTTGTGGGAAGAAAAGCTTGGAAACTGTTACAGAGATTTTTTTTTTGTGGCTGATGTCTGTAACAATCCCAAACTAAATGTTCCATGCATATGTTATTGCCAACAATATTTCAGGATGAGGCATTTCACTGTATAGTTTTGTACGAGAAGGGAAACAACTAGAGATGTCAAGTCACAACAGATTCCCACACCTGCATTTTGGGGCCCTGTCAACCTCTCTCTCTCACTCAAATCTTTCAGACTTCACATTATGCAAGTCAGAGCCACCCAAGGGCTATCCCTGATTGTAAAGAAAAGCCAGGGGGAAAAACCCACCCCAGAACACCAAAGAGTTTTAACTCTCATGTTTTTACACCCTTCTTATCACTGAAGAGTTTGAACTCTCATGTTTTTATACCCATCCTACCACTGAAGAGTTTGAACTCTCATGTTTTTATACCCATCTTACCACGACCAAATCAGCTGTTTTGGTAGGTACGGTAACAGCACCCATTTCCACGCTGTGAACTAAGAGCCCACATGAATGCAAAGGGTCAATGCAGAAATTTCTGTCCTGCCCAATCTCTCTCAGGCAGTTTGTAAAGCACTCTCTGAGGGGCAATGAAACTTTTTCCAAGCGTCTTTCTTTGTATACACAAAGCTGAGCGTGGCATGCCTGAGGAGCACGTGATCCTCCAAAAGCTGCTCTGGGTTGAGTGGCTCCCCAGGCACTGAGCAAAGCAGCATGTTTGAAGTGAAAGAATCCAGGGCAGTCAGAGACACTGACAAGGATCGAGGAAGCTGGGGTTTGGCTATGTGGTTGGGTAGACTTTTGCTGGTAAAGTGAGTTGCTCACACAGTTTGCAACCACTGCTTTGTCATAAAAACACAGACTTCCTTTAACCAAATGCTGTTAGATGAAATTCACCAATGGATATAGTTTTGTGGGAAAAAGATCACTAAGGCTACCTAAATTCATGCAGTTTGACCAGATGTCAGTAATACATTTCCCCAGTAAATGTTAACAGAACACATTTGCAAAGAAAAAAAAAAAGAAGAACAGATGACCAAAGACTACAAAAGTGGCAAACACAAAGCACTCTCCCTTCTGAAATCTAAAAGCTTACAGAAGTCCTAGCAGCAAGTTATTATATACCAGCATTCCCTCAATTTACAGCCCTTTCCTTTAGCTGGATGGCTTCACCCAGCCCTCCTGTTTGCTGGGCTACACCCCATACCATGCTGCAGCTGCATTCTTCTGCCACCTCAGGCTGTTTCTGATGACAGTTTTCAGATTTTCAGTCCCAGTCCCTAAACTACCCTGCCATTCTTCCACAACTGTTCTCCATAGTACCTGCCAGGGTTTCTGCTTTAGCTTCCCTTTCAGAACTTCTGACCCATTATTTCTAAGCCTTGTTCATTCTGTCTTCAGCACTGTCCTCTCACTGCTTGGCCTGTAGAGATTATCAAATCCATCTCCTGGCAAACATTTAGCTAGAGATTAACAAGGGAGTCTCTTGATTGGATATGCAGAGCAAGGCACTTGAAACTTATTAGAAAAGCAAAAATTAAATTACATAAACCTACAAAATAATACGGCAGGAAAGGTAAATAAGACATGAACAGAACACACCAAGTTTTTCTGCTGAGAATCCATGGGATGATGACTGTTTTTTCAAAGCTTCTACTTTTATTCTTCAACCACAGTGGTTTGTGGGGAACCTAGTTTCTCTAAAACACTTTGAGAGGCATACACTGAAATGCATGACCTTCCACTAATTGCTTTGAACCTCATTTCAAATTGTTTACTTTCACTGCTTGCTATCCTCATGCTACCCTTTAATCTCTTGCAGAAATCCTCCACGCAACTGCAGTATTGCACACGCTTTCCAAACACCGTCAGTTGCAATCAGCCTCATTCACAGTCACCTCCCATGTAAGGAGTGCCTTGCAGAAAACTCAAGGATGGTTTCCCAATATCTGCATTTGTACACAGCGTAAATGGTGTGATCACTGCCCCTCTTTCATCAGGGAGTTCCTCTGCTCCCTTCATCAAGGAAGGCAGTGTAACCCAGGTGGGTCTGGCCACAAAGTCAGTACATGACTGCAGCACAAAGTGTTCACAGGCAATGGCACGTGCCTCCAGCTCCGAGGGAGTTAATGTGGCAATACAACTGTTTTGATGAGGAAACTGTTTGAACAGCACTGTTTGCTCTGCACACAAGCAAGTTTTATTAATGACTGAAACTTATTGACTGGGCTGGCTATTTTCCAGGGGTTTTCATTGCATACCAAATGATCCACAAAGAAGAAAAATCTACTAGGGAAAAAAAAAGAAGGTGGCAGTAAAAAGGTGGCCTACAGTTTGGCCAGCCTAAACATATACAAAGATACACTACTGATAAGGCAGAATGTTTGATCTGCCCTATTAAACAGTTCCCTGCATACACACAGAGGAGCTTCCCTCACAATTTGTTAATAACTCTTTACCTGCACCAGCCACATCCATATGCTCATCCAGCTCACATTCCTCCTCCTCATCACCAGACCCACATAAAACACAGTGCAGGTGCTGAGCATGGTCATGTTTCTGCCCTGGTCTACACAGTCACTGCTCTTCCACTGGCTGACCTACGTCTGACCTGGCTCCAACAACTTCCAGCAGCACCAGAACTAGGTTAAATCTAGGCCAATAATCACAAGCTGTTGGCACCTGTCATTTGACCTGACACTACACGATAAGAACCTGTAATTCTCCCTGAAGATAAACCCGACACGAGAGGTCAGAAAGATTTACCACAACTTATTTAAAGGATGTTTTCCTCTTTGTGGTTCTTCTGCACACTCCCAAACTCAAGCCCATTGTCTTGTACTATTTCTCAAGACTTGGGTGGCTTCCAGACAGCATCAAGAAACTCTAAATCTTGCACCTGAGGCACCCAGCCACTCCTGCTGGTCTCCTCAGAGTGGCCCCAGGCTGCAGACT
This sequence comes from Nicator chloris, assembly GCA_013400495.1. Taxonomy (NCBI): domain Eukaryota; kingdom Metazoa; phylum Chordata; class Aves; order Passeriformes; family Pycnonotidae; genus Nicator; species Nicator chloris. Next base: position 5,789 of record WAAE01040753.1, on the reverse strand, counting down.
CTGCATCTGTTTAAGCTTTTAGACACTGTACAGGAAGAGGCAGGAAATAGCCAAGCTTGTTGAACAATATATGGTGTAATTTCAAAACTCAGTGTAAGTTACGTTTTTAGAAGTTAGAGTCTCAGCAATAACCAGCAAAGATGAAGTAAAAACATTCTCCTCATCTGAACTACTTTCTTTCTGAAGCCTGATGCTCACCACAACCTCAGACTGGGGGAGGGTAGGAAAACCTCACATACGCCTGTCTGTTTTCCATCCATATGGCAGCATTTTCCCTATGACCACCCCCCCACCCCTCCCTGCCCTCCACTTCAGACTTCACAGAACAGATCTTCACTGGAACATTTAAATCCTAAGTTCTGTGTTCAAAACAAAGGTGCAACGTGCCACAACTGAGCTCTTCCTTCTGTGAACCTCTCTTTAGAGAAAAAACAATATCCCTATTATTGAGGAGGCAGCTTACAGATGAATAAAGTTACTACCTAGGCCCTGGATGGTTTGAAAGCTGAAAATTCCACTTTAGAATCCCCGGTACAAACAGATTTAAGAGCCTCCTATGTTCTCCACCCATGCACCCCTGTCCTCTCAGCAGGGCATACTGAAACTGTTGATGAAATCAAGCAAATCTAAAAAACCCCAAACAATGAAAATAAACATTCTGTGCAAGAAGAGAATAAGAAATAAGTGTCATGGGTCACATGTGGGTGGTGTTGGCATTTTTAACACAAAGGTCATTTCAGCTGACCTGTTTTAGAGCTTCCCCACTTAAGAGTCACATTAACATAGCTAGAAGACAGAAGACAGTAGGAGATCAGTAATTTGGGCACAGAGGCAGAGATTTTGAACAGAGAAGGGCAGGAATTTCTGGCTGTATGGCTCGGGAAAGTGCTTGTGGATGCACCACACCCTCAGTGCCCATCCCTCGCTGGTTACAAACATTTTTACAAAGCAAGTCAATGCAGCCCATTAACTTGCCCCTAAACATGCCTAGGCTTGTTAAGTCAGGGTCAACATCTCCACGCAGAGACTAACAAAATTGATAATCTGGCTCAGGCATTCTCCATCTGTACACAACCACCTTCTGTCTGCATTACCTGTAGGTGACAAAGCGGTTAGGCACTGGTTGAAGGATTACATCCCACCTTTTAAGAGCAATTTTCTAGTTTGCAGATGAGATATGTGAATATTTATGACAGATGCTAGACTAGTAGAAGACTACTGAAAAAGTAGTCACAGCAGGAATAGGAAAGGAGGTTGTAATTTTAAAAGGGCTCAAGGCCCTACCTCAAACATGATCCAACACATTTGGATCCAATAGTTATTTTACAGAAGCCTAAAATCAGAGCATTTCAGGAGCTCTTGTATCTTCTCTTTAGGTTATCTTTATCTCGGAATACCTACACAGTGAAAACAACAGAATTTTACACTCTGCTGCCAAGTGAGCCGAAACAACATAGTATTTTTTAATATAATATCCTTCATTAACAATAACTGCAGTTACAGTTAATTTACAACAAAGGGTTAAGCCTGAGTCACACATTAAAAGGCCCCAAAAGCCTAATTAACTGAGTCTCCTCTCAGCTCTGAACAGACTTTGTCTCCTTCCCATATAATGCAGTATTAGGCAACTAGAAGTTGCTTCATGTTTGTACTTTAAGTGCACAGACACACTGTATCACTGTATTGATTTAATCTAACTGATATGAAGATGCACAAAGACTCTTTCAACAGTTGGAAAGACTAAGGACAAATCAGAATCAATTTTAATCAACACTTTAGGCTGTGAGAGCCTAATAATCTTGAAGAAGCATCACTGCTATTCCAGCCTACCTAGAATTTTACAATTATCTGTATGAAAGGTTATTTGTCTTTAAATAAAAGTACAGAAATGCTGATTGCCTTGTTCAAGAACAGCACAAAATCACTCACCTCTCCCACAACACAGAAAAAGACTGAAACAAGCAAACTCCCTATTTCAGAATTACAAAGGTAAGGATGAGAATTAGGGGCAACATAAGGCTTCAGAGCCTTAGAAGCAGCAGAATTGCTCCCTCACGGCTCCTGTGCAGTGCACCATGAAGCACAAGCACTATTAGACCATCTGCTACAATGGGTAAGAATTTAGTGGCAATAATAGCAGAACACTTCCAGCACAGCATTAGTGCATCCACAGAGAGTGCTGAAGTATGGGATATTCATGACCCCAATTGCATTTGTTTGGGTTTTTTAAACTAGTCCACATATATTAAGAATATCACTTATTAAATCAATTTTTCCCCTTTGTGGGATTTATCTTGGATAATAAGGCAGAGAAAAGTAGGCTGTGGACAAAACATAGCTTCTATCCTTAAAAGCTGCAAGCTGCAGCATTGCATGAACTATCTTCTGTCAGGGTTGTTTTGCTGGTCACAATGCAAGACATCTCCCCTGGCTTGCATCCAAATTTCTGCTCTTCCTTCATGTTAAAAACAGCAAAACCCCCAAACAAACAAGAAGAACCCTCCTCAACCACACCTCTGGTATCAACTCTCTGCCAGCTGCTCTCTGGGCCCTTAAAATGGCCCTACGTTTGAGACACTGGGTGTAGCTTGTGATTGGTTGCAATGGGAGAGCACTCCTGAACTCCAGACTTGCAGTCACCACTGTCTGCCTTAGAGCAGGCACCAAAACCCTGAGCATGCTGCCTGCACTGAACAACCACCTCATGCACTCCCTCATTCATCCCCTCATTCTACATACAGACAATATTAAAACTTGTCGTCATGTCAGGAGGAGGGCTGCATGAAAAGACAGTCGAGGTTCTAGCACATCATGCTCAGTAGTTTTGTTTATATCTGTACTTCTAGGATGAAGAAGAAAAAATACCACTTTTTGAAAGCTCAGCTTTGTTTTCCTGCTCTTGGGACCACCCATCAGGTTAAAAGCTATTGTGAGTGCATCCTAACAACTTATTCTATGCAGAGGATTTACTTTAGCCTTTCTATGTAGCTGCAGAGAACCCTTCCAGGATAATTCTAGTTTATATCTTTTTGAGACTTGTCATTGTGGAAGAGTCATCTGTTTCCTTTATTTCATTAGTAGTTCTATTTATAGCATACTGAGTAGATACATTACTCCCTCATCATCCACCAGTACATTACAGTAAACCACTGCCTAAGCCATGGTCAAGCTAGCAGAAACCAAGGAATACTATTTTCTACCGAAATTTTGATCTCTGCTTCATGCTGTATTAGAGGACCTTTCCTGCACCTAACTAGCAAGAAGCACAGTTCATCAGGGATGATTCTTTTAATTTTTTTTTCTTTTAAACCAGTAAAATAATGCAATAAAAAAGGTGATGCTTCAGCTACATTTGGTAACAGTTACCTAGTAACAGTAGATGGTTTGCTTGGATGTTTGGTAATGAATCGTGGCAACTCCACAAACATACCTCCTCAGCTTTGGAAGTAGCCATTAATAAAGCCACAGCTAACTCAAACATGCAAGCCTCAAACAACTTTGAATTCCAAGCTGTTTTCACTCTGTGTCTTCAAGAGCTATGATTTGGTTTCATCTACTTTAGTCCAGATTACCTAAATTTAACTACTTCTGAAGGCAAATTTGCTTTAGTGCTTTACTTTGCTTCACCTCATCCAGCATTAAGCAGGATGAGAGTTACAACCTGCCAGGATACAATGGCCACAAGAGTCTCCATTTGTCTTACAACACATCTCACAATCTATATGAAGGTGACTTAGAACCATGCACTAGTCTTCTCCCACTGGCTTGCTGCTCCTTCACTGAAAAGCTTTAACATTTCACATCTGGGCTTTATTCAGCACCATTCTATCCCCATCAGCACAGCAGCATTTTGTTCCATTCGGTTCCTGCTTAGCACTGATGTTGGCAAGTCAGTTCATGTATCTCTTACCAAACAAATGAAGTGCTGAGGTGAAAAAAAAAACCAAACTGACTTAAGTAGAGGATAAATAATGGTGTATTTGTCACCTGAAGGACAGATGATATCAACTAATCTCTCCCCGAAGTGTTAAGTGATTTGGTGTGGCATATTTCCTGTTTTTGAACTGAACTGTACATTTAAGGTCACAGCCTGGCAGCCTGAGCTATTCATTACATAACTAGAAGAATACCAGCTCAGGGCATATCACAAACATGGTTTTCTTCACCAAATCTAGCTCAGTTATTGAGGTATGGGAAGCCCAGTTTATTGTTGTTGCAGACACAGCATGGCTCATTCAACATCTCTGAAAAGCTGAAAAAATATCAAAACAATCATTAAAGGACATTTGCCTGATATAGCAGCACTACTAACCTAATATTCCTTCTGCTGCATCTAGCCAGAGACATCTTTTTTTCCCCCATTATTACTGGAGGGGCACCTATTGACAGTTTTACAAGTTCGCCCCATCTCCTCAATGTTTTCTCATTGTAACAACTAGATGGAAATAGCTATTCAACATAGTACAGACACATATTCCAGCAAACTGGCCTACTAATGCTATTTGATCATTCAGAAACAAATGTGATTTTAAATGGCATTTACCATTGCTTTCAGTAGTATATTTCCTACTCAAAGCATCTCAACATACTATATAAACCAGTACATAAACTCTATCCAGTAACAATCAATACCAATTAAACAACAACTTAAGACTAGTTTACTTTCACAGTAACTATTTACTATTTTTTCTAAAAAAGAGAAAAATAATATTTCAGATCCACTGAACTCTACATTTTCTTTATTATATTTGCATTTCAACCAGCATCTAAGATTCTTCCAAGACACAATTGTTCAAAAGTTGTGTCTGTTAAACTAACAAAATCCCATATGACTCAGCAATTAAGAAAATGCAAATGTAATAAGCAAACATGCAAACTCAAAAGATATCTTTATCTGCACAATCCTCCCATCCTGTATGCCAAAATACTACAGTATGTTCCAAAACATATCTGCTACACATGTTCCAGTTTGAGTTTGTTTGGCTTTTCTCGGAAGTTCATGTCAGGTTTCAGGGGGTTCTTGTTTTTCCTATTCTCTCTCCCACATCTTCCGCTTTTGGTAGCTTAACCATTCTCATCTGTCACACGCTGACTTGTATTTCTGAAGTTAAAGAATTTACCATTACAAACTTATACTTCATATTTGAATAAATAAAAGCATGCCTGAGCTCCAGTAACCCTGGAAGTCAGTATTGTAACACCAAGAGAAACTCCTGGAAATATTTAACAGTGAACCTAAAGGAATTCTGCTAACCAACCATCATCAAAAAGAGCTACTTACCAAATTCTCACCATTTTGACCCATATGCACTCCATTTGCTGTCTCAAACCAGCCAAAAAACCAATGCAAAGAGATGTCAAACACTGCAAATTGCACAGGTAAATCCACAAGCTCAGTAACATATGGGCTTAAAATTAGTCTCTCCTGAATGGAAGACACAACCCCCCAACTCCCTCCTCTGAGAAAGTTCATTGCTGGATGAGCATGAGTAACTACATTTTCTTCAACAGAAGTCTCTCAGGATGACAGAATGTTACAAGTGATCTTTGGAATGCAAACAAAGGGCCCCTGATTGCAGAATTTGGTGGTTCAGTGGAAAAGAGCTCATTCTAGCTTTACTCTGACCACCCTTTTCAGTAGGGACATCTTCTAAACCTTCCTTGCTCAAGCATCTTCAAGAAAAGGTTGAAGTCTTAAAACTGAGCTGAAGATACACATAGAGCAACTACTGCTTTTAGGTGTTACAAACTTTAATCAAATTAAAGAGTTCTCTTGTTCAAAAAAAAAA
>WAAE01040752.1:0-15879 GCA_013400495.1 Nicator chloris | reverse complement strand
AGGAAGCTGTGGGAAGGAGATGCCTGCAAAACATCACAAACAGAGCAATGCTACAAATAAGAGATTCTACCTCTTGTAGGCTACCCAGCAATGCTCTGTCCACTATGAAACACTGGCCTCCTACCTCACAGGGAATATCCAAAGTAAATTGTACCTTTAAGATGAATCTTGTTGATTTAGCAATAAACGAAGGCATCAAAATTCTTCATGTTACTATTCCTTTACTTAAAAGTTCCTATCAAATGCTGATTTGGACCCACTTTTTGCCTCTGACAGACAGTACCTCTGATCCTCTGATGGGTAAAACTTGGATGATGCATTTGTTAATTTACTTCTCTTTGTGGAAATCTGAACATAATTTTCTGTTGGTGATGCAAACCAGGAAATATACAGAAATAAAAACTCCATCGTTATAGTTGCTGAAACAACTCCAGTATTCAGTATTTTCCTGGGTTTAATCTTTTTTTCCACAATTTTAACATCTTAGGAAAACTGTACAGATTTCCCTAAATACCATGGCAATTAAAAAGAGAAAGAAAGTTGTCTGCAATATCCTGGAAAAGCTGTGAAAATTAGATTGGAAATTGTGTCTTTCATAGCTTGCAGGGATCTTCCCAACTAAAAAGTCAGCTAGTGGAAGGTTGCATTAGACTAACTGAGAGTTACTTAACTCTTTTCTCAGAAATGTTCCTCCTCTCCTCTCCCCTCCCTGGACATGTATACACAGTCACCATCTCCTCTTCACATAATCTTTTTCAAAAGATTAGAGAGGAAGTTGGGGTCCTTTAGAGGCTCTCAGGACCCATCCTTGATGAGAGGCAGGTTCCCTATCCAGACCTTGTCAGCAGCGCTGCACTTTGTAACTCTGAGTAAGTGACACTAAAGACAGGCCTGAGGAAGGAAGGTCAGACCCCAGGATGGGAGAGGCAAGGGGAGATGCCCCTGCTTCTCAAAGAGGTAACACAGCCATTGCTTCTCAGAGTTTCTTTTTTAATATCTGCCTGCAACAGCACAATTGAAGCCAGGGCCTCCTTTGCAGTAACAACAGCAAGGACAGATGTTGTTCATGACTGTAGTTCAGGTGTAGTTCTTGTTAAGAACTAAGTGTCATTAATCAGTTACCATACAGCTGGGCCTCTGGAATCAGTGACTTCTCTCAGGCCATATCCAACAGTACCTGGCTCTAAGGAAACAGCCCCCTTGCATGCTCCCAACATTATTTCTTTTGTTTTTACTCCAGTTGCAGAGAGCACGTCACAGGCTGGACCACAAAGCAACACTACCTTCAATTCTCCTCCCTGACAAAGAAGATTACAAGTCCCTTAACACTGTAATGAAGAATTTTTAAAAAGGAAAGTGATCTTTTGAATCTTAAAAGAGGGCCAAACAGGTTTACTTTTAGGAAGGAGCAAACTCTCGGCAAAGTCCCAAAAAGAGACCTGTCTCTGCCACTCCCAACATCTGAATTCATCCAGAATCAAAAGCAAGTTTTCTATTTTCATATCAAACCTACAAAAAAATTAACAGTCTATTGTCTGCTACACTTTTGTCAAGGTTCAATGTAAAAAAAAACAGGAAGACAAAAATCATGAGGTTACCCTCTGCATATACTTTAACAACCTGTCTACCTTTCACTCATTGTGACAGTGGGTATCATTCTCTTTGAAAACTATTTCCATCAGTGGAGCCCTAGATTTTCTTGTATGCTGCTGTAAATCAGGGTAGAACTGTTATGATAAATTTGAGATCTGGCCTAAGACAGATCTATTCCATAGACACAGTCATTTATTCAATTACATGAGCTCTACTTCTTTGGATGATTTTCTGGGAATAGGAGAGCATGGATTTGGACAAAGTTCTATTTCTAAAAAGCTCAAATCCCTAGGGATCAGGTATTCATAAGACTGCAACCACTATATGTTTAAACAAAAGAAACATCTTCTGCCCACAGTGAAATGTGTTGATGGCTCAGTCTCACCAAATGAGGTATTTGAACAGTGGTTTAAAGTGAACCACTTCTACAGTACTCAGAAAACATTAGTCCAGATTTCTACATCTGTAAAAAAGGGCCTTGTAGTGCATTAGACTATTTTCTGGAAGTGAAAGTCTGGTGAATATTTTGTGGCTGTTTCCTCAGAAAAGGATTTGCCTGTGAAAGTTAAAGCAGTCATCCCGAAAATGCTGAATTCTTTCCTCCCATTTATTAGCATTCCAGTCAGCAAACTGGAGACTAGTCATACCCTACTAGTCAGACTACCTGAACACAGAGCAAATACTTCATGACAAACTTCCAAATCTGAAATGAAGTGACTCACAATAACTGAACAAACTGAATAGCTGGCTATTCATAAATTACTTACAAAGAGAACAAAGGTTAACCTTTGGAAAGTCATTTAGTACTCATAGTTGGCCATGATCTCTTTTTTTGCCTTTTAAAATAACAAGGGTGATCAAAAAAGCAAAACAAGGCTTGAAAGACAAGCAACCTAATCTCAGAGAGATGAATCTTTAGATCATGCATGAAACACCACTGCTGGCTCGGCACTGTGATTACTTTGTGCAGTTCTGTGAGAGGTGGGAGCTGTGAGCCAAAAGAAAGAAACAAGGCCAGAACCAGCACCAACTTGCCACTAGCAGTCAAAAATGTAAAGAGGCTGCTTTAACTAGGCATTTCCAAATCCACAGGGGTCTCTCCCTACCAATTACTCCAGCTTTCCTAGTTTTATTCTACCTGGCTTTATAGAGGTCTTCATGGCATGTTCAGCTGGGCATCTGAGCCGTTTTTAATAGTGCAACAAACAAAGTGTCTAATGCCTCTCACTTGTAATCTTTCACTTCATCTATCCTTTCTTCCAGAGAGACAGTACGTGTGAATTGAATATTTGAGGCACTCTTGAGCATGATTCACGATTCCAGCTGAGTAATACATAACTATCTTTCTCCTCATGTCTTGCATGCCTTTTCTGATGTTTTGCCGACAATGTGGCCTTTCCTGTTTCATCTGAACCTGGCCTAGGATTCTGAAGAATTATTGGTGAATAATGGCTAATAAAAACTTCTTGTCTTTTTATAGGGAGTAATTTTTCAGATTGGAACTATATAATAAAGGCAAAACATTTGTGATACATACAACACTGTACCTAAAGTGCTCATGTCTGTGCGTCCCTGCCCAAGCATAGTCTGTATCTACCAAGTGCTGTGAGGGGAAACACCATTAAAGATCTAGACCATTGTGGGGGCGGGATTTCACCACGAGTTTTGTAAGGGTCACCTGTCTTATTGCTACAGCTACATCCATGATCAGTGAAGCAAATGATTTGGTCTGTCAGTTATTAGTACTTCCAGAGCTAGCAAAAATAAACATATCCAAAACATTATCATCTCTTGACTTCCTGTCACACGTGTCTTAATAGCCTATGTCTTTGGAGATAGTTTTAGATCAAAATATTGAATGGATTTTAATTTTGCTTTTCTTTCTTCTGCCACAGAATGTAGCATTAAAAAGAACTTAATGGGCATGATATATCTATAGATAGATAGATACATAAAGAGGTATATAGATTTGCTCTTCTTTGCTTTCATAATAGGTAGAATCATGGAAATTCAGCTCTCATCTCATTCAGTTTGATTAATTTCTGGGAATGGTATTGCATTTATCTATCCAACACTTCACAGGTTTTGATGTAGAGGAAATGGAATTTATCTACACATTCACTTGACCAAGATGAGGTTGCACGTCTCATTTAGGTGGTTAGCAATAGCTGTAGATCCTTCCACGAATCCTTAGCAGACCCAGTGAGTCGTGCTGTGTCAATGCACCGGATTCAGCATATTCCTGGCCGGGGCTGATGAAGTATGAGAGTAATCATGAATATATCCAAAATCTCATAATGTAAACCATCTTCAGTACCGATGTCAGATCAAACCCCACTGAAATTCAGCAGCCAAAGTGAAGTGATTCAGTTTTATGATCCAAGACAGTTTGTTGACTGCAACATCTAACCTCCAAGATGTCTCTTAGATGTGGTCTGCTAGCAAAGCCATTTCTAAAGTGATGAGATTGGATCCTGGCAGATTAAGAAATCTCAGTATTTTACCATGAGCAACACCTGGATTTGTAAAAGACACTCCACATAAAATAAAACAAGAAATCTTCCGTAACTCTGCTCTTCAGACCACTGAGAACTAAGCCATGTTGAGCAGCATGGCTACTGTTTAGGTAAAAGAGGAAACTTCATAAGTGCTGCCTATAGAGGACACAACAGAAATAGGATTCCATTCACACCAATTATCTGATCAAACCTTGTATTAATTAGCACTCAGATAGCAAGGTACAGGTTTACCATATGCCCCAAGAGGTTTTAGCTTAGGATCCTCAAGTGAAGGAGGGGAATTAAAAGCTTCCCTTAATTGTTCTACACGTCTCTAACGAACATGACAGCCTTGTAGATTTTTGGCAATGCATACTTCTGGGGTATTATTTTAAAATTTGATTCCTAAATCAAACAGCCTACTGTTTCAAAGCAATTTTGTTCTCTATCCTAAGTATTAGCTTGAGCACTAACAAAGTGGGCCAAGGAGGACTGTGACAGAGACGGCGTGTGGGCAGCACTTTGCTAATTTGACCTCTCTTCACAGAAATGAGAGGAAACTGTGATCTGAAGCTGACATTTCCTTAGAACATCGCCCAGCTTTCCTAACACTGGGACCACAATTCACTGATAACAGGGCTTTGAAGTAGCTGGAGCAGAGCCAGGAAACATTGGAAGTATTCTTCAGAGAATATCTGTTTCAGATTACTCCAATTTATAGTAAGCCACACATGCTAACTTTAGCATTTCTTCTGCCTTTAAAGCTTTTCGTCTTCTGGATGATTGATCTTGAACCTTTTCCTCTGGCTCAGTACACTAACATTTCTTGTCCAAACACTGCATTCCTACTTGGCATCCAATTTCTTCCCCACTGTGTGTCACTAGGTTCACTTATCTTTCTCGTCCTCTGACCAACATTAACTTTTGCAAATATATGGTTTTGCTGGAGTTCAAGCAGAACCTGTGGCAAACATTGCACTGAATGTGGCTAAGCAATTCTTTGCTGTGGTTTCTTTATTTTGTTCTTTCCCACCTGCAATACTGTCTTTCAGGGCTACACTTCTGCTCTCCATCAGAGGCAGCAGTTTGGTTTTCCTAGTCCCATTTGAATTCAGTTGGAGTTGTACATCCAGCTTTCATAACATGTAATGCAGATCAGGAGGGGCACCTCTGTAGGGCAAACCACTCCTCGCTGAGGGTCTGACATCCACAGCTTCTTCATGCTAAGTCTAGCCTGACCCCAGGTACTGATTGCTCATTTGCAGCCACGTGGTTCTATGTGCACTTCTTCCCATCTGGTTTCATACAAAAAGAAACCAGATCATGGGCGTCACAAGCTTGTGTTGCTGCAAATCAAAGTTCAGTAAGCGGTGATGGCTGGTAACTTTGTTCTGATCCAGACTCTGCAACAAGTATAGAAGCACCATTTGATTCTTCAGAATTATTGTCTGAAAAGGGTGCCAGAGTAATCATTCTGAGCAGAGAAATGCAGAGCTGTCACAGCAAGGGGTGGCTCTGACTGCATCCCTCACTCATCTGGCCACTGCAGAACATCTGTGGCCCTGGCTGAGCACCTCTGAAACACAGCATGATGCATTGCCTGCTCTTCAGCCACACTCTGGGGCTGTGAGCAAGCCTGACTTTCCCTGCCCAGCCTGGCCATGAATGTTGATAGCCAAACAGAGCCCATTTGTTAAGTCTGTCAATCAATGCCAACATGGTTTAACATTCAACCCATGGTGTGAAAGAGTCTATAACCTGCTATGAAGTTCTGAAACTATCTTTTGCCTTTTCCCCAGCTGGAACTTAACATCAATTAATGTGAGGCAGAGGAAGAAAGGTGGATAGCAGGCTCTTCTACCATCAGGCACTTGTCTTGGAAAGCCAGCATTCATACAAATTCTCTTTCAACACATCCTATAAAAACAATGACAGGAGTAATCCATACAAAAAGCTTCTTTCTTTGTCAAGTACAACAGAAAAATTCTGCTTTCCAATAGGAAGACGATATTTCCTTTTATCACTATTGTAAATAGCTAGGTGTGCTTTGAAATCTAAACAAACTTAAAATTGTGAGTTGGGCTTCCAGACTTTTACATTTTGGATCATTGGGTTTGGGCCTGTCATCTACTGACTTTGATAATTCACTCTGTTAGTAGTAGCATAAAAAGATTAACTGGAATGGTAGGAAGACCAACCCATTTGGTGGTGAGGTAGGGACTATACACATGGCAGATAGCTGCTGGTTGATCTTCCCCACAAACCGTGAAGAAAACATGGAAAAATTAAGTCCCTCATCCATTTGTACATCCCTCTAACACCAAGGCTTGTGTCCACTGTAATCAAGAAGAGCAGTAGGCTGGCCACTGCCTGATGCTCTCTGGAAATATGGCAGCCGTCTGCATATCTAAGAGAATCCTTCAGAGGGGAATATCTACATACAGTTCAGGGGGAAAGAGTTAAAAAAAAAAAATCAAAAACACCAAACAAAAATGTCCAGAGAGCTCCAATTAAATCTGAGCTCTGCCATTAAGCAAAAGCCTGACAATAACTAGTCCTGAACTAGGACTAACTCTTCATATTTCCTACCCTTCAACCACCTAATTCTTATATAAAATACCATTCTTACTGTTTTGGGGAACTTTCTTTGTAAAAAGTTACTTCTGCACGCGAATACAGATATTCAAGCAAGTGCATAATGCCAGTGAACATCGGGAAAGCACAGCTTCCCTGCTATTACCATGTTTTTGTCTCATTCACTTCTTCTTTAGACTGTTTCACAAGACATTGCCCCCCAAAATTTCAGAGTTTCCCTTACAGTCACAAGAACAGCCAAGAAAGTAATTTTGGAAAAGACAAAAATTAAGTGAATCCATTTTCCATACTGAAGCAACATTTTGAGACCAAATTTACCTACATTTCTTTTCAGTGAAAGAATGTCTCTCTTGATGCATTTTATTTTGAATGGAATAAATATCTAATTACAAAAATGTGATGGATGAGAACTGACCTCACAAAAAAAAAACCTGCAAGCCTTTCATTTCCAGTTGACCTGACACAATGTTTTTTCCTTCCATTTTTTGGTTCAAATATAATTGTTCAGGCAGTCATTTGGCAGAAGGCTTTAATATTTTTAAATAAAAAATTCACTTGGCTATCAAGAGCAGTTGCAGAGACAAGCACTCCTGTTGGGACAGACACCCACTGAGAGAAGAGTTACCTTACAATTATGAATTGTGCTCTCTAGGGTTAGGTTCCTTCAGGAACTTAAATAGTTCAGAAAAAGGTACAGACTGTCTTTCTTCCTGATTTTGATTGCCATCAACCGCATTTTCCCTATTTTATCAGTTTGCAGCACATGAAAATTTGTAATTAATGACAATCAGTGACTGCTATTAGATTGCAGTCAAAATGACAGCTTGGCACTGAGACACACTTCCAGGACTTCCTGTTCAACTTGCCCAAATGAACGTTCTAGAGAAGAAATGGAAGGCTCAAGGAAACTGGCATGTGACCGCTTGATCCCTGTGGTGTCACTTCACCGTGTGTGTGGAACTGGATAATTTTCAGTGCACTTCAGTCAGGGAAATTTTACTCTAACTTACAACCCAGAATTAAACTAGCTTCTAAATTGCAAAAGCACATTACTAATGATGACAGGTTTCCTGCATTGCACTTAACCCACTCTTTTCAGAAGCTACCATCCAGCCTAGGAATATGTCATAAACTCCCCAAGTACCATGATGTCAAGGCAGAGAGCAGCGGTTTCACCAAGGTCACACAAAGGTTGCATGTGGAAGGTGAAAACGGAGTTGAGTTCTCCTGTGTCCCGCCAAAGAGCTTTGACAGCAGACCGTCGTCTCTCACTGATGTCAACCTCTGTAATAAATGATGTCTCCTTGGTGGGGAACTGCCCAATCTGACATCATTAGTAGATCTGGAATTGCTAAAAGGTTTAGGGCTTCAGCATGTTTTGCTTTTAATTGAGCATGAAGCTGACTTGGCAATAATACCAAAAAGAGCCTTACACCCAAATAAAATCTGTTTAGATTGGCTGGTCTTCGTGAAGTGATTCAGAACAACAAAGCTGCACCTTCTTTCTTCATGTCGGCACAGTTGTCAGGACTAAATATTGCAGGCTGCACGTCTTCAAATGAGATTGATTGCACAACCTTTGTGAAAGTGCAAAGCATTTGAAATGCATCTTGTGTGGGAAGAACACAAATGGATCAGCCCTCCTCCCCTTTGAATCTATTTGGATCTTTATAAAAACAGATAAACTGCTGAGTAGGAGACATAAGTAGGGTCATGCTTGTAGGGAAGTGTGCTTATGTCATGTTCACCCTGGGTAAAACTAATATATCCTCATATGGCTTTGGAAAGATTTCTTCTTGGTTCCTAAAAGGAAAAGTTGACAGCCTATGAGAGCAGTCATTAAAAATAAAAGCACATCTTTACATTTAAGAAAATAGCACATCAATTCCTGAATTTAAAATCATCTTTAACATAACAATGTTTCCAGTGATCCTTTTTCTTGCCAGAGCATGTCACTCTCAATAAGACATGCTGTTGAAGATTAGAATTCTGTAAATACTGAAAGATGTTTCCCCCATTCCCACCTGACTCCTGGTTCTCCAGCTCATGAAGGCATTCCCCATGCTCTATAAGCCACATGCTTCAATTCCCAGAATGCATATTACCCATAATTGATTTAATCCCTCAGCATTGGGAACTGTAACTGTATAATAAAATAAATGGGTTGTGTCTGTTTCTTGTTCTCCTCAAAACCTTGATACATGCATTTTACAGAGATGACAGAGACATTTCTATTGTAGCATCAGCAGATTTATTCAGGAAGAGCCCAGTCCTGCCACATGGTAGTTTTAATGCTCATTTCAGCAAGAGCAAGGTCCCAGTCTGCAACTGTTTGTCTAATGGAGCATTTTGACAGAGGTTTCAAGTCCACCTGTGAGATCCTTCAAAGGGAGTACCTTGCCTTTGCCCCACAAGAATCCTTGTTGACATCTCCAAACAAACACCAGCAACAGTGTGGCCCTGCAATCAGCCAGACCAATTATCAGAGAGGAGAGAATGGGAGCTCTGCCCAAAAAAAAAAAAAAACAAACCCAAAACAACAAAAAAAAAAACGAGTACATAGTATTTTTTTTGCCAGATCATGATTGCTATTGCCAAAGCAAGGGAAGGGTGGGAGCACATTGGCAAGAGTGGAAGAGTCAGTTCTCTTCGAGCTTGAAGTCAACTCAACCTTACTGGGTCATCAGCATCTTTCAGATGTACTGGGCCACATCCTTTGCTGATAAGTCAACGAAGTTAGGTCATCACTAGAGAGGTCTGGACTTACACCAGTTAACAGTTTATCTTGTTACAGTCAGTCTCCCCCTGAAGCTGAGTGTATTAGGTAGTTCTCCAATAAAAATGAAATATATCCTCACCACCAGTCACTCCTATTTTCACAGAGGGCAAAACAAGATGTATTCTGAATCACATGCCTGACAAGGCAAAACACATCAGGTTTATCAGTTCGCCAGCCCACAGCTGTGATTCAGCTGCAATTATTTCCCCTGAAATAGCAATTTCATCTATCATTATTATTGTAATTATTACTGCACCATTTTTTAAATGGCAAATAGCATCTATCTTTGTGGAATGTAGGAAGACTATTTTACTTTTGATATTAAAAAGTTATTTTGCAAAGTAAACATTGGCTGAACCTCAGAGTTGGTATACTGTTTAGGAATGCAGCCTTGCACAAAGCCCAGAGGCTTTTCAGGGTGTTAAAAAAACCTCAGGCATTGATGTCATCCCAAGGAATCAGATGAAAACGATGTGTACACGTGTAAAAACGCCAACTTCAACTGTGTGAATATGTCAACATGATTTGAGTTGATGGGAAGGCAGAGGCTGTTTGCAACAATAAAAAGCACTGTTTAAAAGGCTGTTTTCTAAGATGGATTAACTGCATTAAAAAATAACTTGGAAATGTAACACACAAAAAACAAGATAAAAGGAAAGCTGAAGAAGAACTTAAGAATGAGTCCCTACTGCTGTTCTTTCAAATAAGGTTAATAATTGTAAGCACACACAAAAAAATCTGGAATGTCATATGCTCTGCTCATCTTTAATTAAGACTTCAATGTCAGTATCCTCCTTTTCACTCTGTTTCCACATCCTTTGTTTACAGTTGGAAAGTCTCACCAGCTGTCCCTAGCTGGTCTTAGAACAGATCTTGTGGAGAAGTGATCTGCTTACAGGACACAATCTTTACACTATAAAATCTCTAAGTCTAATCAATGTTTTTCTTTCCACAAATTAGCTACTCCCTTCAGCATTATGGGAGACTGTTCTCCTTGCCTTTAACATAATATGGAAAAGGGGCAAAACCTACCTCTGTCCTGGCAGGTCCCTGTACTGCCCTGTTCATCTTGTGGTTGGAGACTCTATGTGCCTTTGCAGTGCTGGACTCAGTCCTGCTGTCCAAGAGCTGGAGAGGGAATACAGAAGCTGGAGAGGAACCACAGCCTTGGCATAACTTGGCAACTCACCTAGAAAACCCAGAAGATATGAAGAGATGGAAATACAAGCTCCTTATTCTGAAAGGACAATCTGTTCAATCTCCAGAGTGGTAACATCATCAGCAGAGCAGGCAGAAAATGAGAAAGAAAGACATAGGTGATAACTTTTCGATAAATCATTAGGAACAAGAAATATTTTAATCCTGAGTTACTGTCACAGCCCCTTGAGGGCCATAGCTGTCCATCCTCCTCCAGCACATAGTTTAAGCCAAGCTTTATCTTGCCATGATGCACTCTGGTGTCCAGCTCTCAGAGGTGATGTTGGCAGTCCCAGTTTTTTTCACCAGTGCTTGTCTTGATGAGATATTCCAGGGCAGAGGGACCACTTCCAGACAATATCCCAGCATTTTCTTGCACCTACAAACAAAAACACATTTCTGTCTCATATTTCTAATAAGACTGAGCAGTAACGATGACTCAAAGCTGAAATTTATTATCTACGTGGAGACTGAGTCTCTCTGATTGATAAAAGCAACATGAATAAGATATATTTGAGAAAGTTTTCTGGCTGGCAAGGGAAGGATAGACAATTTTTATGAGCCTCTCATTTGCACAGTGCTATGAAGTGATGGTGAAAGGCTAGAATTTGTCTGTGTAAGCAAAAGGTAAAATTCAAGGTAGTGCCACACCCAACCTTCAGTGAAAAGCAGAAGTCTATCTGCACAGATGCACTAATGAAGTGGCTCAGTAGTCAATTAAAAAGAAAATTTTAAAAGAAGGTATTTGTGGTTAGGAGATCAGATGGGAAAATTAGACAGACGTGAATAATTTCGTCTTGAGTAGTGAGTTGGCAGAGCAGGTAAAATCAGTTAGGTAAGATGGTTAACACAAAGAAGAAAACCTTGGGAAAAAACCTATTGCTTATTGAACAAGAACTACATATTATTGAGACTCAGAAGGGTTGCAGTGAATTGGAAAGTGAGAAATAATTTGGAATGGGATTGAACAGAGAACAACCACCTCTCCTGGGTAATTAGTCTAATTCCACAGGATCCTTTGTTTGGGCTTGCCCACTACAAACTCTCATTGCAGATCCCTTAAAATATGAAATGGTATTCCTAACATGTGCTGTGAAGGTGTCAAACAGAGCCTGCTGTGAGCAGAACTGTTTGACAAGTCACATGAAAACTTTCTGCTTCAGCAACATAACCAGCAGAACACGCAGCCATCATGAGTTCCACGTTGCACGCTTCTCACTGAAATTAGGTAACACTGGGAGAAGAAACCCGATGGAAAAATTGGCATACTTTAATGCACACTCTTAATAAAAATCTTCTTGGTGAAATGAATATGAAAATTTCATATTCATCTTCTTGAAAGGAATATGAAATAACTTATGAAATGTGTAAGTAACATGTATAGATGGCATAGGTATAGTTACAACCACAAAACTTTCCAAATTCAAGATCTCACTTCAGAAGGGCAGGGGGAATTGCCCCCATCACTAAATAAGACAAATCTGGGAGGCAAAAAAGCACAATAAATTCAGGTTCACTAAAATATCCTGTTCTGAAAGCCAAAATATGTAATTGTATTTTGATTTTTAAATATTTTAATTGACCTACATACATATATTTGCTTTCAGAGGGAGAGATTAATTCTTTTTTAAAGGCAAGAAGGCAAATACATTTTTATTTTGGTTTTTTTTAGTAAAATTTGATTTATATATGTTCAGATAAGGAAATACCTTTCAACCTTATTGAAGTAGAGCAATTTATTATTATAATTATAATTTCTTTTAATGAAACTTTACTGAAATAAATTTTAAAATTCTACTGGAAATTTTTCAATACCTTCTGCCTAATCAGATATTCGCAATTCCATCTCTGCAAAGCAACCTTAACTTTTGTTCAGAGCACTTCTAGGCACCAAGTGAGCAGGGAGTAGTTCTCAGAGCAGCCTCCTGTCTGTCAGAGTGTCTTTAGCACTGGTTGGCACGGAGGCAGATTGTGGCCCTTTTTCATCTAGCAGCTATTCAGTGCAGCACATTTGTTATTCTTTGCTGCCAAGGAGACAATCTGCTTTTCATTTCCTCTGAAGAAGAGCATAATACTATGAGTGAAACATCAGATATAATTAGGCGAAATGGTTGAGTGCCTGACTGAGCAGAGAAATGGAACTGTCCTGGATATGAAAAATAGCTGCACACCTGAGAAAGAAACAAGAAAAAGGAGAAAAGTGCTGGCTGCCCAACTGGAGCATGCAGAAGCTACCGTGTGCTATCCTTTCCTTGTGCAAGTGGGATATTTCCTAGGAATTGTGCAAACTAATTGTCTTCTCAAAACATCTGAAAAATTAAAACATAGAAAAATCAAACAAAATAGAAGCCCACCCCCACACAGATCCTGTTATTTCCCTACATTATGAACTAATATGTACCTACAGATGGAAAACTTGGTTCCTGAACATTTATAGATCTGTAAACAATCCAGACACAATTCTCCAGTGCTTTGTGGAAATTACATGTGTGCCTCTGTCTGAAAAAACGTCCTTTAACTTACAGAATGAGGAATTTGCAAGAAGCCTTTTGCTGCTAACAGCAAATATCGATTCATTATTGTTTACAAGACTTGGATGTTTTGGAACAGGAAAGCCTGAATTCTCATATTCTTCTGAGTCACAACAGTGAGCAGCATCACTCCAGGCCCCATAGCCCATGAGGTTATGGAGGGCAGGAGGACCCTCCTGGATATGCAGGGACCTTGCAGAAAACAGCAGAGAAGTCAGCTATCAGGTAACTGAAGTTCCTGCTTCATCAAAGCTCGGCAAAAGTCCTAAAAGTGCAGTCAGAGGTACTAACAGTCACCTCTTACTCCTGTCCGACAGTAAATACAGATTTGCTATGGCTACAAACAGACCACAGCTTTCTATTAACTCTGCAAGCCTTGTCTGGACTCATCTCAGCTTGACAAGAGCACTTTTTTTAGGTTTACCCCCTTGTAAAAGTAATTTTTTAATGACCGTGTGGTGATTGCTTTGTCTATTTTATTTCCTTATCTTTGGTTGTGTTGTACAGCCATCATTTTTATGGAGTCAGCTGTAACAAGAAGCTCATCTGTACTAATGAATGAAGTAGACTTAAATCACGTAGAACAAAATAATTTAAGTGTGAAGGCAACATATGAAAGCAGAAGGCTTGAGAGTGAGAATGCAGGTTACAGTGGAGAGGAGTACAGACATTGCATGACCAGAGAGAGGGCATGAGACAGCATTGGAGGCTCTGGGGATGTAACTACCTCACTAATCAGAGACTCAAAGAATGTGTAAAACTGCTATTTGGGTGAATAAAGTGAACAAAAGCAAGATTCTAATAAATGTAGACACTCCAAACCGCAAATCTGGGTGTGATGTGGAGGTGCAGATCAATGAAAAAACTGAAGCGTTAAAGCACGGTGGAAAAAAAAAAATAAACTGCAAATGTTCCAAATGTACACTAGAGAAAGAGAGAAAGACCTTCAACACCACCTTCATAGCTCTACCTGTGTAGGACTTAGGAGATTGATGACACAGTAATTCCTCTTCTAGACCGAAGCTAGCGAGCTAAAGGACAGGGGAAGATTATGTATAACAGCAGAGAAAGGTTTTGTGTAAATGAGTGTGTATACAGCAATTTCAACCACATCATTATTGAAGTATTTTCCCGACTCACACTCCATTTTCCTTTTCTCTTCATTATTCATTAATTATACTGAGAGCAATTCAGTTACACAAATAACATTTGACATTACAGACAAGATGTGTTTTCTTGCTGCAGAACAGAGAACACAACTTTGAGTACAACGCTACTTTTTGCTCATGGATGGTCTTCATACAGGCCTTGGATGCAACCCCCATGGATGCCACAAAGAGCAGCATATTCATCTGTGTTAAGGTATGATCAGGCTATAAATTCAGCACTGTCAGTGAGAGAAAGATTGCCAGAATCTCTTAACAGCACAAGGGTATATCTGCATTTGTTTTTTTGCTGGCCTGAACTAAGGTGACTCTGCTTGTACTTTCCAAGTCTGACAGCTCCAAATGTGAAATCACACCATCATGGTTAGCCCAGCAGTGAACACAAGTCCTGCTGAGAGCCAGCTTCAGACTACCCAGGTTCAGCACCGCCCTAACACAGCCACAGCACTCCCAGTTCACATCTGGCTGATTCTGTCTGCCTGCAAATCAACACAGACACATGCTTGAAGACACAGCCCAGAAATCCAAAACACTTGTGAAAACTTTTTGTATTCCCCATTTCCTATCTCTCCTTTCTCTTTCTCTCCCTCTCTCACCCTCTTTTTATCTCTTTCTATTTTGATTTTCCAACAGATTTTTGTGTCTGGCTCCTCTCCAGGGCACACGGATGGTTGACTAGCAAGAACTCTGCCTACAATTTCACCATGCCTTAGGCAGGGACAATGGTAATAAGAAGCACAACACAGAGGTTTCTGTGACAAGATGGCCACAGTTGATCACCCCAAAGCAGCACTGCAGGTGAGCAAGAAGCACATCTCAGCCCATTACAAATCAACACAACATGGTCCTCAAGTGGGTATTCATCTTCATCAAATGCTCCTGTGCAGTGTAATGCCTATCAGCCACAAGAGGCAGTCAGATCTGCTGTTCACTTCAAAAACAAATCAAATATGTTACCTGGATGAGCAATGACTAGTGAACACTTTCAGCTGTAGCCAGAGAGGATAATATGGCTCAGCAGAGCAAACTGATTCAGTCTAATAATTGTCAGAGCTGAAGAGTTTCAGGAGGAGATTTACAACGCTTCTGCAGCCTGGCTTTAGCCTTAAAAGTTAGGGTGGGGACTGTAAAGAATTGGCAGCTGATAACAGAAATGGAATGAAATCAAAATATCTATCCTTTGTTTATTCATCATCTTGAAATATTTATAATGGTCCAAGTAGCCCTCCACCCACCTCACACTTGAGCTTTTAAACGTGTGTCCAGATTCAAGACTGGCAACATCTTGAGTCCATCTCTGGATTAACCCAAACCCTTCTACTTCGACCATTAGCAGATACTTCAACAAAATGAGACCAGAATCTCAGCTAGCATCAGCTTTCTATTTGATGTTTAAACCCAAATTAATATTAGGTGTTACAAGACTAAAATAATCCCTAATGAGCCTGAGAAATGGCATCCTGAGTGAAGTCATTCAAGGCCTGACTTCAGCCAACAGCTCTTTGTTTTAAATACATATA
>WAAE01040719.1:0-12287 GCA_013400495.1 Nicator chloris | reverse complement strand
TGCCTGCTTTGCTGCTGGAGCAATGCAACTGTGTACAACGACCTATTTGAGAAAATTAGATGTTTAGCCTTTAATGATTGTTAAAATACCTCAACAGGATCTGAGAATGAGGAAATAAAGCAGAAATCATGTCAGAGATAGGTGGTCCAGCAGAACAGGAAAGAAGTTCTCTTACACCCAGTGATTTTTCTCTGTTTCTCTCTAAGTGTGTTTATAGGCTTATAAACCTGTTTTTTCTCTAGTTATAGTAGCTGAAATTGTACTTCCTTGATTATTAGTAACAAGAGTATGAAAACAAGCCTTTAATTAATGCCATGTAAGTCATACAAGGCATAGCGAAAAAATCTTTGGTCAAGTAGAATGAACATCAAAGATGGGGTAAAAATCTAAGCTCTAGAATATTCTCTATATGCATCTGAACACTTCATTGGCATCCCATCTCATGAGCTATTACCTTAAGGTTTCTGACTAACTGTTTATTGGACTATACAGGCCAAAAATATGGAAAAACTTGCACAAATCCAACAGCCTTCAGGAAAAGTCTCTTTGATTTTATTACATTAATAGCGCATACACAAGAAGATTCCTTAAACATTAAGGATGTTCTGAATGGCAGCCAAAAATATTGGTGCTACTAGGGAGTATATCTTTGAAAACTTTTTTTTCACCAGTGATAGGATATTGGATAGATCTTGAAAACTTAACAGATGACAGAAGGATTCACTCAGCTTCTGGACTTCAGTCTCGCTGTATGCTACCTCCTTTGCTGCCATGCCGAGTTCCTATCTCCTTGAAAGGGAAGAGGGCCATGAAATGAATCAAGGGTTAAGAAAGAGAGGAAAGAATAGCAAGAACATCTCCCTGGAAAACAGAGGTAGCAGAGAATGCAAGGCCCATCCCTGAACCAAGGAGAAGAATTCAACTGTTAACACAGTGGGATGATTGCCAAAGTCACCCTTGTAGAGTCCAGGGTGCATGTGAAGGTGTCACCCCTTGTCTTCCCAGCCACTCCCTGAAAGAGTTACCTCACTAGCAAACCTACCCTTGCTGGGCTCCCACAAGTGGCTGCCTGGGTTGTGCCCTGTTCAGGCAGACTCTGGGTAAAAGACAACTGGTCCTCCTCAGGAGAGAGATGGCAATACAGCAGGTGGGTTCACAGGAGGTGAGGTTATATTAAAGACAAAGCTCTGTTGCCTCAAAACAACAAAACTCAGTGTGCTTCGGGTCACACCTGAGCTTGTAATGATGCAATACTTGCTGGATGATGGAAGGAACATTTTGTGTTTGCAAAAGATCTTTAAGTGTAAAACCAATTTGCCAGTATCTCCAAAGTCACTTTCAAGTCCATACCTTTCACTATTATAGAGAGAAGCTAAATTAGCCAACGAGCTTGTCAGATATGGGACTTCTACTTAGTCATAAAAGTTCAGGGCAAAAGCTTATCCCATCAAACGCTCTTGGTTATTGAAAGCATTGCATAAAAAGGAGCTTTTTATAAACAAGCTTAAAAGGACTCAAATACACAGCCATTTAAGTGTCAAAGCCATTCAAAAGACAATTCTCCTGCAATTCTACAGCAGGAAAGATTGGACTTTCACACATTCAATGGTTAATTAATAGATTTAGTTTGCTCAGGTTCATGGAAAAAATCCTCTTGAATTTGGGTGCAAGTTTTGTGCCATTGGCTCTTCTGGGTTCTAGAAAGGAATGCATCAAGGAATGTTCTTGCTATTTTTGCTGCCCAAATCTATGCCCCAAAACATAAGGCCTTGACAGGGCTTTTCCTGACATTTTGGTAAATGTCTCTATATTTATTTTAAGCCTCCAAGAAAACCAATGACTGCAAAACTAGCACTACTTTCTCTGAGCTTTGTTTGCAGCAGGAAGCCAAGTTCACCTGGCTTTATTTGAAGTTTCCACTCTTACATTGTATGATGAGCTTTCTGTGTTCCTCCCGTGAGTCCTCCATAGTATAAAGAGTTTGTTTGGTAATGCTATTCAGATCCACATTCCTCCAGTCCTCCAGCATTTGAAATGTGATGTCTGCACTGTGGATCACTGTTCTTGATGCCTGTAATCCAATCCAATCTATTCATTAGTTCATGCTTTATTAGGTTAAAAAATAGGCTTTATCCCCTTTTACGCTTCCTTAGCTGGGCTCACTAAGCTGATTCTCCTCATGGACCCCCACCCACTTGCTTGATGTCTTATGGATATTACAGGGCCCTCTAACAAGAGAACTCTTCAGTCATTTTGCCTACTTTAATCAACTGCAAGTATTTTGACTGCATCCACCACAAACCCTAATGAGCAACATAAATCTGATGCTGCCATTGCTAGACCCCTCAATCTCTAAAAGCCCTGCAGGTTTTCATTTCAAGCTTCAGTTCAGAACAAAAAAGCAACAAGAAAAACCAGTACCAAACAAATAAACCCCACTCAGGTTTGCACCCTCCCCTCTCCCAATCTGTGAAGACTCATTCTTCCCTCAGCCACATGAAAAGGTTAAAGCTCCTTGGCCTCCTCATCAGATGTGTGTTTTGGTTGGTTGAGACAGGGATCTGCTGTTGATAATGGGGAGGATGGACTGAGAGTAAAGGAAGTGACACAAGGCCATGGTCATGTACACAGATCTCTGTAAGTTAAGCAGAGATGATAACACACACCAAGGTTATCAGCTTCCCCAAGGGAGCGATGCACTTGAGTCCTTCACCTAAGAGATTTGATCCCAGGTTTGATGCAGAAGGTTGTGGTTTCTTTATCTTGATGTCCTCTGAATCGCCATGGACCTCCAGAGTTCAGTGATGATCTATGGTATTTGGGGAAAGGTAGCACAGGTATCTCTGTCTCCACAACTAAAATAATGGTGGAAGAAACCTACCAAAAGTTCCTTGCAGGAGTGTTTTTTATTTCCCTAGACCTTCTTTCTGTGGACTTCACCCCTCTCAGGGTTAACCTGCATTTTGGATACACCTTCCAAAAGTGGAGCTTTCAGGTGACAGGAAAAAACTGCCCCCTCCAACACATGGATGAAACCTTAATGAATTCAATGCATTCTCTCCCTTTTTACACTACACAGAATTTGGCTTCGTGACTTTTTACAGGTAATTCTGATGTAAACTGGTGAAAACCAAACACTTTGGAGCAGCTTCTATATTCACTTGCTATGGTTACAGGAACACATCTACTTAAAACCCAGTTCAGCTGTTTTCCCTTTTACTAATTTGCATTTAATTCATAATATACAATTAGACTTGGAATGTATTGTTGGGCATGTAGAAATTCTTCTTGCTTTGCAACTGCCCTAATACAAACTGCTATGGAAGCAATGGAATGTCTCATTTATTTCTTGGAAATGAATCATCTTTACAAATCAAATAATAATTTTGTTTCATGAAAGTACCCTGCTGAATTTAATGATCAGGGGTTGCCAGTTGTCTAGAAAAGTTCTTTTTTCAGTGATTACTTTTTGATTTTTTAGAGGTGGCCACAACAAACGTTGGAGATAAACTGCTAATGTGATCTCCTCCTCTGCATAAAGTCCAACCTGTCAATTTATAAAATTATTTGAAAAGTCAGTAAAAATGAAATTCATTAAACTTGGGTAACTGAAATACTTACTTGGCAGAGATGATTTAGGGACGTCTGTCGCCGCAGTATTTGTGAGAATCTTCTGGACACTGCAAGAAAGAAGAGATACATATTCACATACTGTGCTAAATAAGGATAACTTCTTCAGGAAGTATTAATTAAACAAGAACAACAATGACAAACTATATCCAATTTCCTATATAAAATTGTCGCTACATAAAATTTACTCAACTAGCCCAGTTTTAAATTAATTTAAACCTTGACCTAAACCCTTAAATCTGGATGCTCAATCAGTTTTACAGAGGCATATTACAAGCAATTATTTATAGATTCTGTGAATAATGAGATGACAAGAGAAACCGAGGACAATGGAAAAGCTTTGCTTGTTCAGCATAGCAAATTTTCTCTTGCTACACAAAGGAATGGGAGAACAGAAAGAACTATTTAATAGAAAGAAAAATGTTGGTGCAAGAATAAAGGCACATAAAATAACAATAGCTACATTATGTGTGGAAATGAGAAAAGGTTGCTAAATCTTCGTGCAGTCAAGTTTTGGAGGAGTCTTGTGACTGGACTAGTAAGGGCTAAACTCTGATCCAGTTTCAGGTAGAATCTGATCAACGTTTCTGAAAGCAATTGCATGACATACTAATACATTATGGGCTGAAATGGTCCAGGTGGTACTTGCCAGTCCTTTGTTCCCAGTTTAGCTCTTTGCAAGTGATATGGACTTTGTATTAAGATATTTCCTATTCTTGGAAAATGAGCTTTTAAAATGTTGTATTGTGCATTTTTTTTGTCTGAAATCAGTGACTTGGGAACTGCAAAAATGACTAAAGCTTGCAGTTCCTCCTGTCAGTACCTCCACTGGCTGTGTACCCTATCACAAATTCTGATGAGCAGGAAACAGCTGCAGAAGCAACAAAGGCTCATGTAAAAGGCAGGGTGCACACAATATTTTCCTTATATCAAATGGACCAGATTTTAAGATCTATCCAAAGAGATGTTAGATGTCGTCACAGAGTGAGCTTTCCCTCCATACTGTATATAAAAGCAGTTAAAAAGTATAAATTGAGGATGACTAGAGAGTTCACTGTCCATCTCTTTCTGCCTGTAAGACTGGCAAAGATTTTGCTGTTGAAGAGTCTTGATATTTTTGAACTGAAAAGAGATGTGGTAAAGCATATTTTCAATTCAGACTTTGTTTAATTTTTAAAATAAATTAGTAAACAATTCAAACCACCCTGAAATTAGTTGTTTTAACTTCCATCCTGACTGTTCTCAGTAACATATACACCTAATTTTCCACGCTGATCAAAATAGTTAATCCTTCTCCTAAATTAGTTTTTTTTTTTCCCTTTAACTTTGTGGTGTGGAATTTAGTGCTCATGAAAGGCAAAGAATTGAGAGCTGTGAAATAAAGCAGGCTTTATCAATAGGTGATGTGCACTGCAGGCATCTACAAAGCACGTCTGAAAAGGACTAGTGCCCTTTCCTGTGGTGACAGGGTAATTTGATCTCCTTCATTTCTAACTCTGGCACTTTTTTGAGCAAGGGCCTCAAGCTGTATTCAAATTCTGCTAGCCTAAAGATTTGTTTAATAATTTTCTTTGCCTAATATCATCCTTAATGTTTGCTTACTATCAACAAAGTTAATTTCTTATCAGAATCCACAAGAAAGGAAAAGAAATTCTCATTTTGAGCTGTGACTCATTTCAGTGATTGAGATTGGTTCTCATGAACAAGTGGAAATTCTAAATGAATGCAAGATTTCTAATGATAGCAGGTTTGAATTCCTAAAAGGACACTAGTCTCACTTCCAATTAATTCGTAATCAATAAACATTGTCCATCCCAGTTTAACAGGAGACAGATTGGGCAATACATACACTCAAATTTGATATTTCGTAGGTTTTCTGGTAAATCGTGGAGAGCTACTTTCAGCCACTCATCCAGTTGCTTTGCAAACTTTCGGATCACCTGTGTCAAACTGAAAAAAGCAATCACAACATCACATCATGTTTACTCTGTGAATTGCATTATAAAAGCTGTGAATATGTGAAGACCTTGAGTCATTTATTTACAACTCATTATTATGCAGAGTTGCTAACATATTTTGGTTTGTAGGCATGAAGAAAAACTTCTGAAACTTCTGACAACTTTTGCAAGAAAAGCATAGTTTATCACTGTGTTCAAAACCTCACGTCTCTGTACAGCATTGTTTTGATACTTACAAACAGTATTTTTACTTTAAACAAAATCATTCCCACTTTCTACACATATGAATTCACAACTGTTTAAAGAAGACAATAAATCAAGCTTGGGATTTCAGCTTTGTTGTGTTCACATTTATACAGATGTACAAGGGGATATTCAAGTGGAGCAACAACCAATGCTGCTGCAGACCAGAGCCAGTCAGTGAGTGGTGATGGTGGTAGGGAGGAATTTTCAGGCCAAGCCCACACAAGCAGGGGAATTGGAGGTGGAGCAGGACCTGCCTGCTTAGCCCTGCAGAGGACTGAAACTTTCTCAGACAAGTGAAATTTCTCTCTTCTTTCTTGCTACGCTTTCCTGATGGTTCCATCATTTCCTGTTAAACTTGGTAGGCAGCTCATTCTGCCCTTCTCGTTGGAATCTTCAGTAAAAAATTACAGTTCCCAGGAACAGTTGTGGAGTGTTGTGCAGAGGATCCTAAGAGTTGTTTCTGACAGACAATGCTGCACTGCCTGTAGCAATGCTAGAAATGCACAAATGAGAGAGAAAAGATACAAAGAACTTCTCCCTTTCAACCAAGAAGCTTTTTCTGTTTATACTCCTAGCACACTGCACAGACAACAGAGGTGGTAAAATAAACATGGCCATCGGCCTGCTCTGCTCCACAAAAACACCCAAAGAGAACAGGGGATGGATGACAACTGCTGGGCTCACTAAAAAGTGCCTTTTCTGGACAGCCAGAATTTGTTCCCAGGAAGTATCTCAGAGGATTCTGGCTGAGTCAGCAAGATTTCCTTCAGGAGCTTCCATTGCAATGAGACCCTTCTTCACCCCCTCCAGTGCAGGCTATGGCTTAATAGCCACAATCTGGCCCTTTATATGCATTACAAAAGTCTATATTCACACTCAAGTCTCTCCTTATTTGCTATGAAAGAACTAAGCAGCTTGAGAAAAGGACTGCTGTTCTGTTTAATCCTTCCAATAAAATAGACTTGGGGGGGGTGAGGGGCAAAGCCTGTAAAAATGTACATGTCTTATCAAGAACAGCCCATGCTTCTAGCAGATTTCTTGTGTAAAATACTTTCACTTTAGCAGTCATGAAATGCAGGTAGGAGAGCAGAGCAACATCGTGAAAACATTTTCCTTGATTAGAGACACTTTAAAATCTTAAGGGCGAAACACCTAGTACCAGTAAAAAACTCCTAGAGCAATATTCTTAACAAATTACTCAATGTCAAGGACACATCTGTCAAATAATATTAAAGGTGTACAAGACTATTTAGAAAA
Organism: Nicator chloris; assembly: GCA_013400495.1. Taxonomy (NCBI): domain Eukaryota; kingdom Metazoa; phylum Chordata; class Aves; order Passeriformes; family Pycnonotidae; genus Nicator; species Nicator chloris. The sequence goes on along the minus strand of WAAE01040719.1, from coordinate 5,196 downwards.
AGATTTCTTCCTGATGTGCATACAAGTAAAACCAGAGGGGAAAATATATTGACTGCAATCAGTGATTACACTTTTTGCTGTGGACTGTTGATCTCTGTCCTGCTTTACCGCCATGAACAAGAATTCTTGGACTCACACGAACACCAGGTAGGAAGAGATCAGCTGAAATTTACCACGTGGATTGGAAAAGTGAATTTAGTTTGGGTTTAGCTGAACATTGAGAAACAAAGAAGAAGGTGGTATGCTTCATCACATAAAAACTCCCAAGTTTTTCATAATACAAGTCTTGTTAAAATCTGAACATCTTTTCAGGAGCACATAAGCTCATCAACTCCTTTCAAGTGACACTGTGATTTAAAGTCAGAAAACGGGTGGCAGCAAGCAGTTCTCCAAGAACTGGTGTCATTCTTGAATAAAGAAATATAACAAAGACAGCAGAGCTAGAGGGAGTCAGTTACCTGTCAGGTAGGGCTTGTAGTACCGTTGGCATCAAAACTCCAGAGATTGCCTTGTACAGAATTGAGTCACAAACTCCCACTATATTCACTACAGTTGAAGAACCCAGTACAGGTAGCATATGAGGAGGCATCCCTTGCCAAAAGTGCAGAAGAAAACTTTGAACCTGCAATCACGAGAAGAGCAGGAATGTTAAAGTTAAAATAATCAAAGGCCACAAATACCATTCTCTTTAAATGATCCTGCTTACACAGCATTTGTTTTAGTCCCAGAGCTGGGCTAATGAGGTGCAACACAGGCAAGGCATGTTCCTTAACCAGACAGACTGGTACTGTAAGGCAGCACACAATGGGATAATCAACCAAAGGGTGAGGAGACACTAGGGGTTAGTGACAGGGAGTCTTTGTGTCACTCCAGTAGAGACACCCGTGGAAATCACTGTATTTTTACCTTCTATCAGTGGCTGATGAGTTAAACTCTTTAGCTTCCACATGTCAAGCCTTTTTCTCTCTCTTTGCACTCTGTCCCTGTGTACAAAGGAATGCAATCTAGGCCTTGGTGGAGGGAGGGATGGAGGGAGGGAGAAGGGGATAGCAAATGGGTTACAAGGGTCAATATACCGTTTTCTGTCTTTGCTTTGGAAAGAAACACTACACTTTTGGATTTTATCTTTCCTCCACTATGAAGGAAAGTGGAAAAAAGTGGCAAAAGGCAAAAAAAGAATGAAAATAGGGGAGAGACTTCAGACACAGCAAAATATACCTCTGAAAATTTTAATGTTGGAAATAAAGGTGTTATTCTGAGAATGACATGATCAGTTCCACAGGGGTCAGAACACCAGCACTCATGAATAATAACTTTCTGCACTCAGTCTGTAGTGAAGTAAGCAACCACACCACGTGTAGCAAAGAGTATTTGCCATTTATATATTGTTGCTGCTCAGCCCCTTCCCCACCATAGATCCTGATAAACCTGATAAAATATAGCATCTTTCTCTTAAGAAACTATTCTGAGACTTGCCCAGCTAAATTTCCTGAATGTGTCAGGTATTTTTCTCACATGAAAACTTCTGGTGCAAAACCAGCTTTAAATTAGAAAAGTGTGAGAATTAAACAGTAAGAAGAAGAAAAGCAAGGAAGTTTTTCCAATTGTTCAGAAAACATAGTCAAAAGACCCATTTCCTTTGATTTTTTTTTCCCCGGGATCTGAATATCATATTTGAATCAGGTCCTCAGTATCTCTGTAGCCAGATTTATTATCCTAGATAAGAAACCATCTTCCCATGTAATATAAACCTGCTTGCATTCCAGTAACATTTTATTTTTCAGCTCTACTTATAGAGCTGTCTGCAAGCACTGACAGAAACCCCTCAGATTCAGTCAGATATGACCAGGTACAAGCCTTACCCATCTCTAAGAGATGGCATTAACTACTGAGCAGTGAGTGTGTGTGTTCCTAGCTGCACTGCAGTAAAACTGAGCAACTGGAGACGTCAGCTACGGCTCTCTGGCATATCTGGGAGGCTGTAATTCCCCCACCACTCTGCATCGTTGTTAACAGACCAGCAGAGCCCACTGTTGTTGCTGTGACACCTGCCTTGACTCTGCTGAGCACTCAGAGGAATTCCTTCAGGCAGCTCAGTCCCAACAAAAAGCTTTGAAAAGTTGTGGTGGACACACTCCTTGAGTTGTAAGAACTGGATTGCCCAACATTTTGTAAGGGGATATTGCTACCTTAATCCTGCTGGAGAAGAGAGGGCAAAAACATTCTCATTGCTTTTGCTCCTGCAACTCACCCAGCGTTATAAGTGAGATTTAGTGCTATCAGTCACATATTAGACACCCAATTACAGCTATTGTTCCTTGCTCCTGAAGAGCACTGAGCACCACAAACCCCTTAGTCTGTAATATAACATACAAAATAAGGTCTCAAATCCATTGATACCTTAGGTATCATGAAATTGCAACTGCAGTTTCTAACCATACCTCATCAAAGTTTGCTCTTATTACAGTGTCTAGTATCCTCTGACAGTGAGTCCTATACATCATAATAAAGGTAGAAACCTGAAAAAGAATGAGGGAAACACACAAAAGATCACTCTGCTTTAAGTGTAAAATGCACTTCTAAAATATCAGAACACAGAGCACAGAAAAAGCAAGTTTTTTCCTTATCTATGCACAACTGCAAAAATAATGAAATCAGTTAAAGTGTATTTAGATTAGCTCTAAGATGAGTTTTCTTCTCAAAAGTAAATTCTCCCTTTGAATTCATGGATTTTTCTGTCAATAGGATTCTTCAAATGCAAGAGGAGCAAAAAGCCTCAGTGAGATCAAAGACGAGAATGTGGCCCTAATTAGGACATAAAGAACTTAAAAACCCCATTCTTTGTCCACTTCACATCGATACCACACATGTGAATAGAACCAGAAACCTAGCAAGCTCAGCCAAGAGAAGCCAGAACATTTTTGTCATATGTTCAAATGGGAGTCTCTGAATTTCTACTCTAGATGAATAAGAAATGCACTAAGTCCCTCTCTGCTCAAGAATGCATTAGAACTGTTTGTCAGTTTGCCATCAAGTGTATTCACAGATTAGAGGGCTGTAACATATTTTAGAAGTTGCCTTCAAACATCACATAATTTTAAAAGTTGCCCTGCTGTATGTAATGTAACTTCTGAAAAAACATGCACAGGCATTAGAAATATTGTACAGCTGATAGTGTCAGCTCCCCTTTTTAAGGGAAGATATTTCTTCCCATTAGATGAAGTAATTTGGCCCCCCATAAATCAAGTCAAAGCATTATTAAACTTACTCTAGTTTAAAGTCTTTATATATTAGACAAAGCTTTCACCCAGAGCAGGGGAAAAAAAGAAACCAAGACAAGCTAAGAAAAGATTTGCAAAGTGTTACCTTCTCCTCTGGCAGACTGGCTGGCAGATTTAGATCTTTGACATTTGGAAACTCTGGCAGCAATGTTCCCAGTTTGGATCGTGGTGAATACGCCACTGTCTGTTTGGTTACTTCTTTTTTTCCTGTTTCGTTGACCCAAGCTGCTCCTTTTTTAGAATACATCACATCATAATACTGGGAGTTTTCTTTCACTGCAATTCCATAATAATGGTACCTGATACATAGAGATGTGTATTTTATAAAGCAGATTGTTTGAAAATTAAAGAAAAATATACGGAGGCAAGAGAAACTGAAAATTCAAATGATTTCTAGAGCAAATGATTTCTACAGCAAATGATTTCTACAGCAAAATAGACAGAGCAATAGTTTATACATTATTTACAAGCATTGATTCAGCAGCAGAATACTGTGGTAATATATTGAGCTTCAAATTTTCATTCCTTGTGGTAAAAGTAAAGTGACTCTGTTGTGGGACAGGAAAATGATGTACTTCCATTTTTTAACTTCTTAGTAAAAAAACCCAAACATCCTAAAGCTACTGGTTGGCAGAGCTCTGCTGTGCAGCTGCTCCTTTAGTTCAGCAATATGCAGAGGTACAGACCCTCTGGACTGGCCCTTCTGTTGTTATTTCAGCTCCCTGACTCTCAGGCTGTTGAGGGCTGGTTTGGTCCTTGAAAAGCATAAGTCTTTATTGCAAATGAGTTGATCAGAAATGTTTCAAATATTGAAAACACTTCAACAAAAAGAGTGGGGGGGAAAGGCTTGTGCTGGAAAGCCATGAATGGCAGGAAATCTACGCTTCCAATAATTTGCCTCATACCCTAGCATCAGCACTGGGCTTTGATCAGTGAGCAATAGGACGCAACACTAACTCTGTCTGTGAGGCCACACTGGGAATTACAGCGTGGCTGTGCTATAGGAACACACTGGTGGCCTTATGGCACGAGTTTGTGCTACCACTCTTTAGAGCTACCAGCTTTATTATAGGTGCTGGTGGAAACACTGGTTATTAAGAAAAACCCTTGCATCAAAGCAGCAGAGATTTTATCTTAGTCCTTCTGTACTTTCCTAATTTTCAGTTTCTCTGCTGCAAGCACCCAACCCATCAGCTAAATTAGCAGTGATTACAAAAGGCGTCACAAGATTGCATTGCTGTTTTTCTTTTTCTTTATATACTTTTTCTTCAGCCAAATCCTACACAGACTTTTCAATGATCCTCCACTTCTCTCCTTATAGCCTATCAGATCATCATGAGACTGTCTTCTGGATCCCACTATGATGGCACAAGAAGTTTCCATCTCTGGATGCTTCTTTGACTCTTCAGTCAGTTACTATTTCAGAATGCTGCCACCACATCTCTTCATTCAAATAGACACAAATTCACTCGAGGCAGTTTCACAGAGATCATCAATCAAATTAATTAAAGAGTAGCATGTAAGTGATAGTAGTTTAAACTAACCAGTGACTTTTCCCTTTTTCTCCACTCACAGTCATTCACCCATAGACCAGTGCATGTCATAATCCCAAGCAGAAAATAGTGGCAAAGAGCTGGAAGCCCAAACTTTTCTATCAGCACATACAGGCTGAGAGAAGGCCTGGGGTGCTGTAGCAAATTTCTAGTACATGGCTCCTGGCCATACCCACCAAGGACATTCCCTATTTTCCATTAAAAATAAAAGCTATCTTGAGCTCAACATCGAATAATCCAAGTGACATATCTTAAAACATTACACTGACATGGTATGAATGGAATTTCCTAGCTTCAATACCTGAGAAAGCAACAGTATTGGCTCCAAATTTTCCCATCAGAGCTTAGGTCAAAACATGCAT
>WAAE01040695.1:0-26330 GCA_013400495.1 Nicator chloris | reverse complement strand
ACTGTTAAAATTGTTTAAAACTTTAAAAACATGTTCTCTATGAAATAAACAGCATAGGTGTTCAGTATTATTATGTAAATACATTTTAAAAGTAGCATATCCAAGGTTGTACATACCTGCGCACTGACACAGTGAAGGAGTTTGTGTTCTTTGCAGGTGCTCACTTCAGCTTTATGCGAGAAGCTTGAATTCATTGTTACATTACTGATAATTTTTTCATGGTAAATGAGAATTTTAATTGTGCAAGCAGGTGAATGTACCTGTATTTGTATGTTATTTTACATGAATGTGCTCATTTTAATAAACAGTAAACATAGTAAACTGTAAAATAGAAATGACTGTACAAAGTGGTGAGATTTTTAAGGATGTAGTCTGAATCTCTAAAATATGTAAGAAAATGTCACAATGAGAATTTTAAAATATAATATTAAAACACCCTAACTTGGATAAAATGTTTTATGCACTGTCAAATACAATTGTGTCACAAATCTAACTTTAACCTTCAAGTAATACTCATTAAAAGCAATGTTCTGTTCTAGAATAACAAATTTGAAAAAATAAGTCAGTACTACTTAATATTCTGAAATGTTGCAAATTTTCCCAATGAACCTATGTTAGTCATGCATATGTAAATTTGGTCACGATTCAAAAATACGCTTTATTGTAGCATTTTCATATATACTTTTTTAAAGCTGGGTAAAATCCTTTCACAGCCATATAAATGCCTCTTGGGATGCAGTGTCGTGATTTATTATTTTACTATTTACATCTAGGAGTTGGACTTTTGATCTCAAAGATGTGGATGCAATATTCTTATAGAGGTTTTTATGAAGGTAGGAAGAAATGAGCTACACTGACAGCTGAGGACATATGTACTGGCTTTTAGCGCTGAGAAGTATAGATTTGGTTTTTTAATGTAGAATATCTGCATGTGATAGGATTAAACAGATTCTGGTATTTTGTTGCTGAAGATCTTGCCAGACATTTTGATCAGGCCTGGTTTTGATCTTCTGGTAATGTCAGTTTCTGCTTTAGCATGGTTTCAACATTAGAAGTACTATTAGTCAAATCTCTTTGAAAAATCCCAAAACGACCAAAAAAACCCTACCCAATGAAAGTGGAGGGGTGGAAAAGAAATGAACATCACAGGTCATTTTTCTGAGCACGTCATGCAGAGAGCAGAGGTTTTTTTCAAGCAGAGACCTCAGAGCTCTGCCAAATTCTGACTCTGTTCTGTGTAAAAGAACATCAGGGTAGTGTCTCAACTTGTCTGCCTGTGATACAGGACTCTGATAGGGAGGCAAGCATTATTAAAGCTTTCCTAATGTTTTTAAGTTGTAAATGGCTGTCTAGGAGATAGCTCTGTATTCATCATCTGTAAAATATGAAAGTCTGATGAATCAAAATTCAAGAAGAGGTGATTCTAGTTTGAGTCTGATACCTAAAAAACAATTGTTCCAAATTTTCATTGATAAAACTGTTGAAACCATGAGAAAGGAGGAAAAAGTGAGAATTGCTCAAGAGGTCAGAAATGTGAAATTATTGTGTATTTTTCTCAGCTTCAGAGTACAGAGAAGTAAGCAAAACTGATATCAAGTAAATGAGAAAGCAAGTCAAGTTTTGTTCTTGGTACTGTGGAGAAATTCAACCCTGTATGTTGATAATTTCTACAAACACATATTGGAATATGTTTAAACTTAAGCAGAGTGTGTTACCTGTTCATTTAAAGCTAGCATCTATTTTCATTATACAAAAGAGACTGACTGGATATGTGCAATATAATTGAATTTATGAGAATCATGGCACTAATGGACTGCTTTGGGGTTTTGAGGAGCATTTTTCATATAAGCTGCTGAAATTGGAGATCTCAATGTTTAAGATCATGGCAGAAATTCATTGCAGAAATCTACTCCTGCCACTTGTAATTTATGTAGAGAACAAATATGCAGTGCTTTGGCCTTTGCAGTTTAATTGTACTTCTTATGTGCATGCATGGCAATTAAGGAATTGTGTCCAGCTGCAAGGTGGTAGCATTCCTGTTTAGCTAAAAGTATTTCATGCAAAGTAAGATGGTAGATTAAACAAGATAATGCTGCTATAAAATATAATTTGCCCTAATCCAGAATTCATTTAAAAGACAAGACACTGAGGCAAAACGAATTAATTCTCATGTAAAATATCAATGAATGCAGTTTTGTGAAACAGATCATTCACCTCTCCCTTGTATGTGACCTGTAGTGAAGTAACTCAGTATGCTAAATGCTGTCCTTTTGGTCCTGTGTTCGTGCTTTTATAGGTTTTTTTGGCAGCCCAATGTTTTATTTAATTTATTGAAACAAAAAGTCCGTAATGAAAAATACTGCAGAAGCTTGTTCTTTCCTATATCAGTATGATTGTGTCAGTGAATGTATGTATTGTATTATGTGAAGGAACTATGGAGGTTCTTTGTCCTGTTACTTTAGCAACTTTGTCCTTGAACTTTGATCTTAAAAGCATTATTGGTATTGCGTAAACAGACTTTTTTTCTGTTCGTAATGATTTTTCTTTTAAACATTTAAAATAATTATTAAAATGTGTGGTAAGCATATACATTTCTTAAACCAAAAGCTGACAATTGTTTGGTGTTCATGCAGGAACATATGATCCATCAGTGGTTATAAAGTAATTAATATTAAATTTTTAGAAATTATCCAGTCTGAATTGCTATGTAGCATTTTAAAGATTAAGAAACATGATAGCTAGTGAATGAAGAACTACCAAAAAAAAGGTTGTAGAGGAAAAATATTTTGCTTGAGTGTGTGAATTCTTCTCCTTCAGCTAGTTTTACATGAAATCATAGGCTTGGATTAATGAGCCATTTTTCATTTCAACTGCCCTATCAAACACCTACTCATTAGTCAGCAGCTGAAAGTGTTAGAAGAATGCGCTACATCTGTCACTGGCAGCATTTCCTATCAAACTTGTTTTCACTGAAGTTTGGATAGAATCCATAAAAATAGGATTTAAAATGTGGTATTGTCTTATTTTCTAGAGTCTAACCTGTCTCTGAATTCAATTTAGATCTCTCTAAAAATGCCTTTTATTATGCCCTCATTCACAAAAGGAACATTTTGTTCCATCGCATAGATCCTCATTATAATCAGATCTACACATTTTTGCTGCTGCCCTGAACTTCTTTCTTCTTAAGACCTCTACAGATCAAACATGGAATTTATACATGTAAATATCAATTAGTGGTTGTTGGATAACTAACCTGGTCTCGAATTTTTAGTCTTAAATGTAATTTTTATGCTTTGTTTCTTAAAAGTGGTATGTGTGACCTATGTAATAAGGCCACAGACAGCAGTGAGTTTGGTGTTATTTTGGTGGATTTTGCACAGGGCTTGATTAAAATAGTGTGCCAGCATTTGAAATGAGCTTCTGCAATCTGCCCTAGGAATTACGGTTTTGTACCAATGCTGTTTTTAAAGCAGATTTCTTTTCAGGTAATGCTTTTGTGTTGTACAGCTTTCTGAACTCAAACAATATCTACTAGTTTTTCTCCCTACCCCCACTCACAAAACTTCTTGAGTATACAGGATGGATTGAAGGAAAACTTGGCACTGTTGAACCTGTGTGCTACAGTGACCGTGCAAATATTAGGAAATCCAGATAGGGACAGGAAATCCAGTCACAAACAGATGTTTACCGATTCCTCTTTAACCAAGTTTTGCTGTACTAGAAGAAGTGAATATTATAAAATTTTCAATGAGTCTTTTGCCATGCTTCAGTCTTGGGAATTTTTTTAAGGAAGCTGCATGATAGTTCATATCCTTTCATTTATCCAGGTAAGTATATGTTTCTTATCTCTGTATTTCTTTTGATAACTAGGTATTAATGTGGTGTTTGCTGCCTCTTTTTCTTTGAAGAATTTCCTCTTGGCTGTCCTTTGGAATTGAGTCAGCACCTAGTAGGAGAAGCCCATATCCTTCCTCTTGCTACAGGTTCTCCTCCAGAATGTGTAGTGTCCAGTACCTTTCCTTCTCTAAAACAAAGTTATTGTCTTTGAGTAACTCATTGTTCAGGATTGTGATGAGACCCGTGTTTTCTTATTTTATGAGAACAGTAAGTTTTGTGTAGGCTATAATTGGAGGGGGGAAAAGTAAACTACATTGCTCCTACCAGAAAAAGCAAGACATGTTTATTCCTGTCCCTTTTTGGGTGTCTGTCTGGTGGGCCAGATAATGGAATCAACATTGCTCAAACTCACCATTTTCTCATTTTAACTTGCTCAGTTTCCTAATCTGGTTCAGCCATGCAGCTGCACAAACCCTTGTACAGCAATTTCAGACAGTTGGGCACCTGTGCCTCAGAAGAGGGGGGATTGCAGCAGTAGCTCTATAGGTTTAGCTGAGCTTAGACTCCCATGGAACACCGTCTAAATTAGCAAAAAACTAACCTGACAATAAAGTGGCTTTCTGTTGACGTAGGAGACTACACCAACTCAGCTGTGGGTCTGATGACCACTGAGGCAGATGAGAGCAAAATATTTTCAAATGTAAAGCAGGGAGGAGTGCAGGAAGGGGCCTGAAGCAGCCTGCAACAAGCCTGGCTTAGATTGATGAAATTGATCAATTTCTGCAATTGTGGAATTATGCCTTTAGTAACCTTAGAGCTCAGACTAAATATCCTGCCTTCCTCTCTCAATCAAAAACTGAAAGTTCATATAGTCTGAGAGGTAACCAACCCAAGTGTCTTCACGTAAATAGAAGTTTGTGCAATTTTAATTATCTTAGGTTGTTGATTCTGCCACTATCAGTTAGAATAGCAGGTGGTGTAGAATGGAAATAAAGGCAACCTTTGGGCAGGTGAATTTGCTGTGCGTGGAGGGGGGTGAGTATGGGGCTGAATGATTGTTTTTCAACTCAATAACCCAAATGGAGTGTTTGTTTTTGAAAAAGTGGTACATAGCCTCCAAGTGTAAAGAGTATTCATCAGCTATAATGCTGGATCCTAACTAAATGATCTTTAAGGTCTCTTCCAACCAAAACAATTCTATAATTCTAAAAAGTTACACAGTTATATCCTGAGAATTTTACAGGATTTTTGCTTCATTCCCATCATTGGAAAGTTAGAAGTAATGAGCAGGGTTGAGAGGAAACCTTTAATAGCTACAGTTTCACTATGTTGTCAATATGGGGTTTTTGTTCATTTAATTCTAAAAATGGATAGCTGAAGTTAATACTGTTTTTCATTTTCTTGCAACAGAAATGTCTTCATAAATTTGTTAAAGTAAGCTCTTCTTCCTCCCATTGACACTCATTAGCTCTGCTCCACTTGTACTAATATTCTTTCCCTTCCATTAGGAAGTCAATTCCTAACTCAAGTTTCTTTGCAATTTTTTTCCCAAATGAAGTTGCTCAAAATAATTCAACTTAAGTAAATATTTTCCTTTGGTGGCAAATCAAATATTTTAAGACTGAAACAAAAGGAGGGTATACCAACCTCCTGATCAGAATGTACTCCCAACCTGTACAATGCTGAGAAGACTGCAGAGGTTGTTAACCACCAAAAGGTCTAATGAAGACCAGCATTCAGAACTACAACAGAAACACGCTGGTTTATGGGTGTTTTAACCAGTTTCTCAGTGGTTTTTTAAGTACTGGACTCAGACCTAACAGAGTCCAGCAAAAAAAGAAGAAATGAGAACATTCCTGCAAGAGAAAATTTAATGAATGTGACTGACTGTTCTGCCAATAGGACTGGTAGCTCTGTGAATATCATATTTACTCTCTCATGAAGAATTTTCTGGGGGGCTTGACTCTTCAACCATTACCTAAAATTTGCTAATGAGCTTCCAACTGAGAAAGTCATGCTTATGTATGAATTAAGAAAAGGCACTGTAACTAAGGTTCTCTTTTTGCTCTGTTGTTAAATTGTGTCCGTGGCCAAACGGACAGCCTTCCTGGCCATTTAATCTTTGTAAGGAGTTTCAGAGAAACAGAAGCAGCAGCTGACCATTAAAGCAGAGACATGATTAGAGAGGAGTGATAGAGCAGCTGATCTGAAATGTATGGTTACCAGATAAACTGGAATTTTAAATCTAATTTTTGCCACTTCATACTGTGGTTTATTACTATAAAATAATCTAATTCTACTTTGAGATCGGGAAAAGAAACAGAATTTGCTTTAAGATCCCGCCTGTGAAAATACTTCAAAAATTACCCAAGTTGTTTAGTTTTTTCATTCATCCATCAAAATCTTGTAGAAAACCTTGTTAGAGGTCAGTCTGGGTTTTATTTTTCAATCTAGTTTTTTTAAAGGCATATCTCTATGGTAGCTTTTTGTTTTACAAGGCTAAAACTCACATTGAACTTGGTGATTTCAGAGGTCTGTTCCAACCTTGATGATTTTGTGATTCTAAGGTATACTCAAGGGATATATAGATTAAAAAGGGAAGTTTTTGATGATGTACCTTTCCTGATTTTGCCTACATTCTAAGGACAAAGGATTTGAATCTCTGTAGTCTTAGAGAAAAGGTCTAAAAAGTTCACATGGTTCGTTTTGACGTTGTCAAAAGCAGGATCAACTACATTTATGTCACACATTATGTTTGGTCATTTTTTAAATTATTAGAAACTTTACAGTCTTTTTTTTTCCAGTGTGCTTATTGTGAGGGATTTAGTTTAATTTCTAACTAAATCTTCTTTGTGGTAGGATAAATTTACTGTTTGTAGTGAATGTAGAAAAATTAATTCCTTCCACCTCCATAATTATTCTTTAAAGTACTTGGATATTCTCAGTCAAGTCCGTTCTATTTAAAAACAAACAAACAAGCAACCCACACACCACATCAAACAGAGGAGCTTTATTTTTTTTTAGCTAAGTAATATTTTAAAGATTTGTTGTCTTTGGGCTTTCTCATCAGGTTTACATCCAGGATGTACTACTTCAAATTGGGCCTTGTCAGCAGTCATTAAATCCAATTGATTTCTTTGTGTGTCTTATGGATGATATTCTTCTTTTTTATATCCCAGTTAGTCTTTTCCTTTCACCAATTGAATAATATTCTGTACAGCACTACCTCACCTTTGAAAGTGTATTATTGTACATTGATGTAATTTTTCTAACCAGGTACACATATGTCCTACAATTTGTTTTTATTTCAAATTTTCATCAGCAAATTACCTAATGGAAAAATGTCTTCTGATGTGTCACTTTTTTTTTTTTTAATGAGCAGATATAAGTTAGGACAGTGTCATAGGTTAAGTAATCTACATACTAATTTGCACTACTATGTGACATCTAGGATTTTGGGGAGAAGGACAGATTTGGAGATAGCATAAGTAACAAGTAACAGTGCCAGTTTCTCTGAACATTACTCCCAGCAGACAAAATGGTCCTTCAAATAGCTCATTGTAAAAATAAATGTGCAAATCTCATATGACGAAAAAAAGGCTGCTTGCAGTTTTGTTGTAAATACCTTAAACAATTGAACTAACAAATTCAGAAATTGTTATGCTGTGCTTTATTTTATTGTACTTCTGAGATTATGCTGCAAGACTGCTTCCATATGCCTATATAGTGCTTCTTAGTCCTTTTCTTGACTTTTCAGTAATAGTTTAAAAAGTTATTTATAATTACTGATCTTTTTAGAAAGGAAAACCAATATTTTGAAATATCCAAATTTAGGAACATTAATGTAAACTGAAGGCAGATCCATTTCTAGATTGACAGAAGTATCCAGGTCCATTTCTAGATTAAAAGAAATATTCAGCATGAAACATGATGTTTTCATCTGCTGCTTGTCATATATATGTATTTTTTATTCATAATGTACATACTAGTAACCAGTGGTAAAGCAGTTCATGGAGTGCTTATGAGGTTTTTTATTTCTAAATCACCAATAATAATCCAAGGACCTGTATCTTACTGTGAACTAACTACCTTTTGTTATGGCCCTTGGAAGCTGAACTTGTAGATATCGCCCTCAATGCTGTGGTTTTCCACGGTTAAGTGGAGCACTGGTTTGATAATCCTGGGAAACCGTACTGAAGGAAAGGCTAAGGAAAGAGGAAAAATAAAAATGCATGCGCTCTTTCTAGCAGGTGCTAATGAATATTATCGAGGGGGCGGGGGTACAACAGCAGCAATGAGATCATCCTGGTAATAATAAAAAACCCAAACCCAACGCAGCAGACCCGTCATCTCCGCAGCCGCTCCGCCCCTGCCGCGGGCGGCGCGGGCGCGGGGGGAGCCCCGCGCCGGCCGCGCTCATTCGCGGCCTCCTCGGTGTCATTTGAAGTTGCTGCCGTCGGCCAATGGGGCTCCTCCCGCCCGCTGACATCACTCCCCAGCCAGTTCCCTCCAGCTGCAGAGCGCTTCAGTTTCTGTCTTTTTTTAAACTAAAATGGAGGCTGGTTTCTTGCCTTAAGGAATACAGTGCCGTGCCTGCTGGAGCCTAGATGTTGACATGTAACAGAGCTGGCAGCAGGATGGTGGTTGACGCAGCCAATTCCAACGGGCCGTTCCAGCCCGTGGCCCTTTTGCATATTAGAGGTGAGTTATTGTGCGTGTGAGAGTGAATCGCGACCCTCTGACGAGCGAATAAATGGCTATTGTGGAGCTCGGAGAAGGGGAGCAGGAAGTCCTTTGTAGCTGAGTCCCTCTCAATTGTTACAGCCGCAGCAAAACCGGCGGAGAGCAAAACCCATTTTCTATTAAATGTGTTTGGGGAAGATTTAAGAATTCGTGGAGGCATTGCATACATAGTTAAAAGCAGGTTTTACAGCTTTCTGCCGTAACTCTCCCATCCCCCTTCCAAGCTCTGCTGATGTCAAAGGATGTGAAGTCACTACCCCAGAAAGGTACAGAGGGGGGAGGGAAGAGCCAAGTTATCCCTATATCGTTTCTAAAGAATAAGGGCAAACCTTTGGTGTGCTTCAAAGCCTTTTTCTGTTTGAATTGTTCAGATAGAGCTCTCTTAAAGTGCACTGCAGCTTGTAAAAGAATTGGAAGTGTCGAAGAGGAGGGAAGAGCTGTGACACTTACTATGAAAATATCATTTTTGTATTTAGAAGGCATTTCCTAGAAGAAATGCGGTTTGCCTTTTAACAAGCAAGCTCTTATGTGCCTACCGTGTTGTGCTGTCTGAATGTTCAGTTCTTCACCAAATATGTTCTTTCAGGTTTATAGTATTAGTGCATTGCAAATTACAGTTTATATATTTTGAAAATACACGTTGGTATGACAGTTCTGTACGATATTGAGTGTGTATCTCATGTTCTGTATGTTTTTACAGAGTAAAATTTTGCAGTGTATTGGGGGGTTTTGGTGTATTTTTTTAGCTGGCTCTTAAACAACCAGTGCTTTTTTTGAATGCCTTAGGGTGGTTCTGGTTTAGAACTTTATAAAGGCAGAACATGTATTAGCTGGGATGAGCACACCTTGAACAATGGTATTTATATGCAAGAAACATAGCTGATACCATTCTTAATTACCTTTGCTTCTCAGCTTTCACTGCCATAGGCTAGATGTTAGTACTTGAAAGAAATTTTTTTTCATTAACACTCCATACACTAAAAAAAATTTGCTTTGGGAGTTTATAAACCCCAACTGTTCAGAAGTCTGTTCTTTTAAATAGGATCATCGGTGTTCAGGTATTTAAAAAATCATGATTTTACCTTTTAAAAGAGCCAAAACCTTCTCTGTCTGAAGTGGCAATGGATGAATTCTAAAAAACTGATTTTGATCTCTGACTGGAGAGGAAATGCAGGAAAATTCCCTTGATTTCAAATAGGGACTGTGGTTGTTGTCAAGGGAATATAAATGGAACTGCCTGACCTGTGGACAAGCCTTTGCTTTTCACTATGTACAAATCATCTTATTTTTCAGTTAGATGCTGCCTTTTGGAAGGAGAAAAGCAGCATCTTTTAAAGATGCAAGTTAGGAAAGCAAACTAACGTTGGAATCAGAATGATGAAATATTGCAATGATTGTCTATATTCCTTTGTCTCTATATGATAACAAGGTTCTTGTCATTGAATTTCTTGTCCTACTGTTTCTCCAATGCAATACATAGTTGTGGAAACAGTGGATTTTGAGAAACTGTTCTGAAATTTACTTTCTCAATACCTACATTTTTGGTGCACTGAATATTACAGCAGTAAAGAAAAGGTTAAAGGATTTTGTGGTTTAGGGCTTTTTTGGATGGTATTTTTTTTTCTGTTTGGTTGGTTACAGTTCTTCAATGGACTATGAGAGTAGACTTTCTTGTAAGCAATTAAAGAATAACTGGGAGAGTTTCATTTTTCAGGTAGCAGGAAATAAAATGGTTCTCTGATATTATAGCCCAGAGGAGTTTCTTGACACTGGGAGAGTAAAGCATCTCTTCCATACATCCATGTGTGCAGAAGTTCCTTTGGGGTTTTTTTACGTGGACCTCATGTCACCAGCTGCACTGATGCTTCCAAAATGAAGTGTGTCATAGCAATACATACAAAATTAATGACAATAAAAATTAGCTGGTAATTCTGAAGGCTAATGAGACATTATTACTGTTTTCCCAATGCATGCTGCTTTTACAGTTGTCCTTTTGCATCATCTGTTGTAATATAGGATTAAATTTCTAGTGGAAGTGTTCCTCTTGGCAACTGTAAGAGCTAAAACTTAAGGGTCAAAGATAGGGGGTAGCAGCATAAGCCTCCTGGGTGTTTCTCATAGATACAGTTTGTTGAAATAGAAAAAATATTTCTTAAGCACCAGTTCCATAATTTTTTTTAAAATTTTGAGATGGTGTAGCTACCATATTGGAACTCAATCTTGCTTCTAAAAAATATGTGAAGCCTTGTGGACTAGACTGTTAGTACTTCTTTGGAAAAAAGTATTTCAATCATACTTCTAAAGTTAATTCCAAAGCACTTTCTGTACCTGGATCATATGAAATATGTAATGTTTGCAGAATAAAAAGGGAATTTTTAGCAAGTGACAATGTCATGCCAGATCAGAACCTTTCTCCCATGTATCCTGAACTGTAGGGAGCTTTGTTGTCTGGGTTGCTTACAGCTTTACCCAAACAACACAATTGGAAAAACAGATGCAAGCGGTTTTGCAAATGGTTTTTAAAAATTATGTTAAAGTCTTGTGAATAGGAAATAAGAATGTCAGAATTTTATTGACTGCCATTGCTGACACTGGTATTTCCACCATCACCAAAAGAAGGAACAGTAGGTACTTGTAGGATATGAGGTGTCATGGCCACAAATACCCCATCCTCCAGCAGTTCATTTGGCTGCCAGGACTCAAGTTCATCTTGGGTATGGTGCAGCTGTGTAATCCTGACTCAGACTGCTGTGGAAAGAGCTGAGTGTCTTGTTGGGCTTCCCCTTTGATTCCGGAGCTGTCTTTAGACTCAGGCCTGTGGCCTTGGTTGTTGTCTCAGCTGGGTTGCAGCTGTGTGGTTGTCCTGTCATGTGCCTTGCTGATCTGGATCCCGGTGTATTGACCATCCAGCATGGTGTCCCTCTTCACTGAGCGTTTGTTCAGCGACCACAGGACTGTCAGCTGACCCTGCTCAGTGTCACTATAGCTGCTCTCCTTTCTTCATTCAGGTACAGTGAGGCTATGCCCTGTCACAATGTAGACTGTTGGCAGTTGTTCAAGAGCAGTGTGTAGAAATCAGAAATGCAGGTGACTTTTGACCCATTGTTGGAAAATAACAAGCACCAAAAGAGCCTAATCCATTCTATATGCAAGTCGTGTGGCACCAGTGCTGTACGTTATCTGCTTGTGCTGAAAGCATTGGCTCAGTCAGAGTGATTGGCCTGCTGAGGTAGTGAGTCTGGTCAGCCACAGGCTGTCCTGGGCTTCTGAGCTATGCTACTGCTGCATTGGTCTTCCTAGAGTATGAAGGTAGCTGAACGTTGTGCCCTTGAGTTGATTGTCACTGATTGGCATCATGAACTGAAAACTGAGTTGGATTGGAATGATACAAAGCTTCCAGGAAAATTACAATTTCAGTTTAAGCAGCTGTTACAGCCATGGAGTAAATACTGTGGTTTGTGATCTTGGATAGAGACTTGACCTTGTGAAACAAATGTAGCTAAAAGAACTCATCATGGGATATCTGCATGGAGAGCTCCTTTAGAATCTTTGTGCATTGACAGGCCACTTGCATTCAAGATGACATTAAGACAGCACAGAGGGTTATTAGATATTATGAATTTAGCATTTTTACGGCAAGGAGGGAAGCAGATCTGGGTGGTGTTTTCAGGATGCATCCCTCCCTATGGAGCCCTTCTGGCAGCTAAATGCCCAGGGTGATGGAAGTGCATTCAAGGCCCTGACAGGACGAGCCACATAAACAAGGTGAGGCTTGGGGAGAGGAAACATTTTGATTTCCATCTCAGCACTTCAAGCAGAGAAAGTAGCTGTAAAAGCTGCATGGATTAGGACAAACAGTAAACGTTTGTCACTAGGCTTGAGTTTCCAGTTCATATTTACTGTTGAGTGTTCAAAACCATAACTGCAGTACAGAGTGAACTAACAGGTAGAAAATAATAGTAATTCATTCTGTAGGCAGAATATGAATACTCAGGGGGGAGCAGATGATTTTCATTAGGAATACAGCTCAGTGTTGATAAGAAAAGTCCCTGTTTTGTCAGAGCATAGAAGTAGGCCAGATGCCAATGTTTTCATTAACTCAAGACATTTTAACCAAAACACATATAAAACTCTGTTCTGATCTGCAATGGCAGAATTAGCAGAATGTAAAGGTTACTTTAATGGCTTGGTTGCTGACTGGCTGGAACTGGTAATGTCTGTTGATGCTTTTCAAAAATTATTTTCAAGATGTTTTGCAAGAGGTACTGAAAGTTGTGTGGGAAGAAGGGTGAGAACACCCTGATACTATGTTAACTCAAACTGATGCTTCTTGTAGGCCATATTTCAAGTATCTCATTGTCCATCCTGCTCCTTTGCCTTCCAGAGCAGCAGATTTTTTTGACAGATTTGACTCATCATTATTCAAGTTACTTTAGATTTTGTGGAAGATGCTTTGACTTTTTTTCAAAGATTGTGATGTTAACTTTGTCCATTTTTTCTATGCATTGCTTGTTCATCTTGAGTAAGGGATCATGGAAGGTAGTTCAGATTCTACCTTTACATAGCGTTCTTCAGGGCAAAAAATGTCAGTGGTAGTGTTGCTGTGATGTAAATATCTGAGTATTTAGATAGAAGTTGGCATGTTCCTCAGGGGTGGTGAAACATTGTTTAGTTCGGTAATTTATATCTTAAAAGAGAAAAGCTTGGCACTTTCATTTTAGAAAAAAATCATCATGTGTTTTTCTTGAAAAATAATTGACATGAAAATACTTCTGTCTAACCAGTTGCTAAAAACTGTTGTTAGACTGTTACTTTGCAGGAATTGTGTCTGAGCTAAAAGAAGACTGAAAAATTATCCATTTTGTAATTAAATGGGAAGCAGAGCCAAAAGCTCTCACTTCAGAATTCGTACAGACCAAACTCAGCATGCAGAACAGTAACCATTTACCTCATGATGTACAAAGAAGGCTGAAAGAACTGGATTTGTCTGGCCTAAAGGAAGGAAGGTTAAGGGGAGTTTTGATCCTCAACTAACTAATGAGAGGGTGTAGAGCAGAGTCATGGTCTTCTCAAAGATCCACGTGAGTGAATGAAACCAATATGACTTGGCAAACACTGGAGATGCAATTGTATGCAAGGCGAAAATATTTTCACCATAGCATGGAAGTGGTTAAAAGCTGTAACAAGATTCCAAAAGGGACTGTGAAATCTCTGTAACTGGAGATACTTTGACTGGAGAGCAGCTGGGTTTGTGTAGTGGGGGATTAAATTAGCAGAAATGACTGTCCGTTCTGGTGAAAATGATTCTATGATTCTGTCATTCTTCGGTGCTTGTGGGACCAAAAAATGACTGACCTTGCTGTAATGTAAAAGTATTACAATATGCATTTAAACGTAGGGGGTTTTTCAGGTTCAAAGAGCAATATTCTTACTGTAAACTCTCTTTATGCCCCTTCTTTTCTTTTTAAAGAAAAAGTTACTAGAGAAGACTTCTTAATACTTGGTGCTAGCATGCCTATTAGTAGTACTTTTACTTCTGTTAACTCACAATTTTTGGTGTTAATGGTGTTTAAAATTATTCTTACCATGTTTTAGCAAACTGTTGAAGATGGGTGACTGGAACTGCATGCAGTATTAAAACATTGGCATGCTAAAAGAATGTTTTATTCATTTCTAAGTCTTCTGTTAGGAGCTCAGCAGCAGTCCATACCTTCTGAATAAGATAGAATTAATAAATGTACACAGGCAGCTATTTCACCCACATTTCTTTACATTTATCAGCTTTTGGAAAGATCTAATAGATGGAATTAATTTCCTCAGTACAGTGAGATTTTTCTCTAGCCATTTTTGACAAGTTTGAATTGACAATGAGTGCAGCTTTTAACAAACTGTATGACCTTGCTATTCATCTTCTGTGGTGTTTATGAAAATGTTCAACAGTGTCATTCCTAACACATCCTTACAACATGTTTGTAGTAATCTTCCAGCATTATAACAACATTATGTTAAAAATACAAAAATCCCAGGATAATTGTCACTTACCAACTTTCTAATACTTTCCAAGAACTTGATACATTTCAAGCATAATTTCCTTTACATGTGATGAGTTTGCCTTTTTGGGGGTATTAATATTTTATTATACTCTGAAACTGGCCTATTCTGATTATAAAAGCATACCTAAAAATCTCAAAGTCACCTTTCATGATAATGTTTTTCCTCTTACTATATTCTGCAGCAGAAAATGAATCTGGTTTATTCCTTCTGTATTTAGTGTAACTATAATCTTCACCTTTGCATGCATCTTGCACCTTGCACATAAGTGGGTATTTTAAGGATGGTGAACTTACTCGGTCTGAGCACATATGTTTATTGAAATCTTAATTTTCTTTAATTCTTTAGCACACTTAAATTCAGTAAACATTTAAGGTACAGTTGCTCCTTGTGAGAAGTGAGCAGAATCTTCCTGGGAGGAAAGGTACATAGAAGAGACATCTTAATTTTCTTCTGAGATGCTTCCATGGTAATGATGAACTGTGTTAATTCTCTGAGTGAATTTAAATTTTAAAATGGAAGGCTTGTTTGTACCTTTGTGGATATATTTCCATGCAAAAGACCTTCAAAACTTTTTTTAGCCCTGCCAGTCCAATAAATGGGATTTCCCATGGTCAGCACACACCTTCTATCCTGCTTGTGGGTCACAGTTGTTGGGTTTTGATCTAATGGATAAACCTCAGTTGAGATTTAAAGGAGATGATAATGCCCTTTTCTCCCCAATTAGCCAGTTATAATTTGGTAACCCAAAGGGATGAGAACAGGTATCAAGCTTATGTTCAGGCTGTTATGTTCCTACCAAGCCACCTGGACTCCACTGATACATGGCCTGACTCCAGGAGCTGACAGTCATCCATCTTGACAAAAGTTTCCAATTTCCTCTAGAAAATTCTGAGGTACTGCTGCTCTTTAACATTGTTTAATGACTTATACACTTAATTGTTAGCTTTGAAACCTATCCACTGTTCCTTTCTAAAAGTGTTGCCTCAAAAAGAAGTAAGGCCATCTTCCTCAAGGACAAGCAGCAGTTCTATTCTTAATGAACCTAGGCCTCTTGTAGATCTCAAATTATAAAAAATTGTATCTGTTAGTATTAAATAATCACCTGAATTATCAAAGGACTGATATTGGTACAAATGGCTGTGTTGTTGTATTACTTCTTACACTGTTTTGCTAGATCTTTTGGAAGGACATTCAGGCATTGCCAGACATAGACTGACAGTTTTTTAATGTATCTACCAAAGAAACTCATGGGAAGTGTTTTTAATATTTGACCAAAAGCAGATTTAAAGGAGGTTGCGTAGTTATTATTCCTGCTGCCTTTAACAAGGTGACATGCTTATTAACTCTCCACTTACAATGCATCACTTTCTATCAGAGTGTATTTTACCTTGCTACTGTTTTTACTCTTTGTTCTCTGTCACTTCTTTCTTGACTTTGTTGGGTTGTTTTTACCTTTGTATAGACCCATTGCCAATATGAAGTATATGTACAGGTTCTTCTTCTGGAAAATGTGAGGATGTTAAATGTTCGCAATGCATGTAAAATATCTTAGGGCATGACTGTAAAATGTCTCTAAAGGGGACTTTTTGTTGAGCTAAAAATACCATGAAATTATAGGAAGGTAGTCAGTAGGAATTTTTACATTACTTTTACTGACTCATGGAGTAATGTGCCTGTCCTTTCAAGGAAGCAAAAATGGATGCCCTCAAATTTTTATTCATACTGTTTTGTGAAGATTGCTGTGAAATACTTATTTTTTACCCTAAAATGTATCTGTTTCTGTGGAAATTTTTTATTTCCATTTCTGTTTGAAACTTCTAATAATTATTTGAGACTTCTGTAAAATCAACTAATTAATTCCATGTGCTATCAAATAGTTAGCTACTGAAACTGCACTGTAAACCACACAGGTTAAGTGAGCACCAGCAACATTTAATAGGTACAGGATTATTTGCATCATATGCAGACAGGATGTTCGTGTGTGGGAGGTGGCTTTTATGCTCTAACCCTTCTGCCGGAGGTGGACTCCTCCTGCAGGTGAAAGCAGAGTCTCAGCAGCCTCACGGAGCTGGTGCCTGCCCTCTGTGTGCACCATCCTGTCCCAAGGGATAAAACTGAGACAAATGGCACATGGAGTGCATGGTGCTTTAAAGCCACAACTGCACATCCTTTAATCAAGTCCACTTAATGCGTGTACAAATCATGTGGTGCCATTTCCGCTATAACTTGACAATTAAGTTTTCTTTTATCAAAGTATAGTTAAACTTAGGGGTGGGATCTGACTCTGCATTGTTATTAGTAGTAGAAGAAACAGTTTTTTGTCAATTTTCATAATTGCTCTTGTTACTGATAGTGATCTGAATTTTATGAAGTAAATATTTTCTTTGTAAGTTACACAAAGAAAAATACATGAAATGTAAAATTTAAAAACTAATTTAAAAATTGTTCATTTGGGACTTTTTTAGTTGTTTGTAGAAGCCTACCAATTTGAAGCACTTTTTCATTTTAAAGGTTTTTATGGAATATTTTTAATTTGCATTTTGGATTCAATCTACCAGCTGTGTGGCTTCACATAGCCTCTAGAACCAAATTCTGTTACTTTTATATTTAAAGTGAATACATAACAATGTCAGTGATGTTTCAAAGGTGTCCTGTGGTCATTCAAGTCATTTTGGAAAGAAAACTTGAACAAAACTGTCAAAGCCTACAAAAAAACAAATGTGGTGTCTGTTCTTTGGGTGTAATAAGTTTTTCTTCAAAAAAAATTTTCCAAGCAAACTAGTCGTAACACTAGAATCTTTCTTGTAACCTATTCCCAGAATATTTTTTATAGTTTTTGCTCTTTTTACATCTAATCTTCTATATGAAGCGTCTTAAAATCCAAAAATTGATGCACAGGTTTTTTTGAGGACTGTCTTAAAGTTGTTTTCATGCCACAAGAATTGAGTTGTTCTTGTCCCAGTACAAAACTAAGATTTTTATGGATTTTGAATCAGAATATTAGAAAGTTTTGAACCTATATTTCACTGCATAACTCACTTCATATTGCTGGAAACTCAATAATCATTGATGTATCTTAAAGAATAAAGCATTCTAAAGCTTGTAGCTAAATGGAAGAAATTAGAGCAAGTTGCTTTCATTACACATGAAATCTTCTGTTAAAAAGCGAGAATGTAAATAGAATAATGAATATTTTGGAAAACGTGCTGGGAGTGAGATGTCTTAACACGTCCACAACTTCTGGACGTGTAGTAGGGAGTCAGACGGGGATTCATAGCTAGTGCAGCCCAATCAACTTGTTTGTGCTTTGTAAATTTACAAATTTCTTGGAGCCTCCAGTTTAAATGTATTCCATACTGCAGTTCACTCTTTCTCCTGTGTGAGAGGCGTGGAAATTTGGTGGAAATTATCAGCAAAATGTCAGCTTTTCTGGCAGCTACGCAATAGGGGCACTATTGCTAATAGGTCTATTTTCAGTTCTTACTAGAATTCCTTTGTGAGACTGGAGATTAGTTTGACCAGAGACTGAAAACATCTGTTGACACAAATGTGTATGTTTTCAGACAAATGTGATATGAGGAAAATAATGTTGGATTGTACAGGAATTATTTTGGGGTTAAATGGGAAATCATTATGCACTTAATTCCTGACAAACATACAGGTATATTGTATTTTTTATCTTCTTAGGTGTTGAAAGTATGTATTTTTAAATGGCCATAGTTGGCTTTCTACTTCATTTGAGTCAAAATTTTCATTGGTGGAAAGTAATTTTTATTTCCTAACAGAGAACTACTCATAATTGCTCTTAGCATTTGGCATGGGCAAGCGTTGACTGCTAAACAATTTACTGACCTAGTTCTAAATATATTTCTTTATTTTCTTACCAAATCAGTGTTTCTGTGCCACTTGATCATTTCTTTTACCTGTATCACCTCATACAAGGCAGCTAAGTTTCACAGGATGTGGGACTAAGAAGGGGTTGTTCATGCCAAAAATTGAGGAAAACTATGCACTGAATTGGAGTTTTTTTCCAGGGGATACAAAAAAACCAAACCCAACAATAAAAAAAACCCAAGAAACAAACAACAACAAAAAAACACCAACCAACCAAAAACCCTACCACATGCCCCACCCGCCCACAAAAAAAAACCCAAATACATACCAAAAAAACCTGTACTAGAGATAGGCTTGCAGTCAACTGAAGTCTATTAAGAAATTGCTCTCAAGGAAACCACAAAAGCCCTGTTGATTTCTGGTGAAAACACTTTTGCATATCTTGTAATGATGTGTGAAAATTTGAGATGATTTAAATGTTGATCAGCCATTCAGGACCTTAGTTTTGCACCTCAAGCTCAGTGTGACCGGTGCTGTTTAAGCTTTTCCTATGAAAAGAGACCTACCCTTCCTATTTCTAATTTTAAAAAGAGTGGAGAATTTAGAAAACTAAATCGGGGTTGTCATCAAGGAAGATTTATGGAAGTTTTTGTTAATTTCAAAATAAATGTTTGCTTCAGACAAGCAAGGATGTGCTTATAACTTAACCAGAGTTCCTGCATGGGAACTGGGCATTTGCTTTAGGTTGCATTGGAGTGTGAAACACATCAGTTGGATCATAGAAAAGCTGGGGGGACTTTTCTTCCTCCTTTGTAATTTATTGTGTCATCTATTTCTGAGCCTACACAAGAGCCAGCTTGAGATATCTGTTAAAGATTATTCTAAGTGTCATCATTAAATTCACCAATTTTGGCATTCAGAATCTTCTGAAAGAACAGAAAGCAAGCAGCAGCCCCCAGGTTTAGCAAATGTACAGGGAGCAAGGAGAGGGGGAGGCAGGCAGTCTGACAGGCTCTGGAGAAGGAACCAAGTTATTTTACATTTTGGCGGTTGAGTGTTCTTTGAATTGTATTTATCACAGATGTGTGACAGGTACTATTGAGTGACAAGTTACTCAGACTCAGAGCAGTATCTGACTAGAATTAGGGGTTGGTGTGTGGAGTTTGGGTGTGTTTAAGGAAACAGTGCATTTGCTTATAGCAGATGGTTAGGCTTGATTACCTGATACTTGATTTCATCCAAGTGTCGATAGTGGCAGAGTTTATTCAGTTTTATGTGTTTCTTCAGTTTGCTTAATACAAATCTTCTGAGTTACACCATACACTTCAGTTATGTTACAGAACATAATTGAGGTCTGGCCTCACGACAATAGTGCTTCATTTTCTCAGAGAGACTGTTACATATATTTAAAAACAATTTTAAAGTTTTCAAACGCATTTGAAGATGTTGGATAACTTGAGAGTGGATTCAAGCACACTCTAGTGGCTGTGAAATTGAGGTGTTTTGTGTTTAAAAGTGATATTTGCTGTCATATTAACTGTATGTGTGCCAGAAAGCTTTACTGAGAGTTCTTTGTTTGGTTTCTCTCTTTCCCTGTTAAGATACCTTTTTTCTTCCATTGTCTATTTGATTATCCTCCTTGCCATTTTTCTCCCTAATTTTCAGGTAGAATTTCCATTTCATTAGCTCAAGCCCATTTCGGCTTGTTTCACATGTCATTTCCTGTATAAGCATTCCTGTTTTCCCCTTTATGCTACATTGCCTTTAAAATATTTATGCAGTTATCACTTTTACTTTTCACTTTCTGTTTTTAAATGTTTTAATATAGTGGAAAAATCCTTATTTCTCTTAACTGTGATTACAAATATCCTTTTAGGGTTTTTTAAAATTTCACATGGCTTCTAATAAAACAGTTGACTTCGGATAAAACTCTTTATAAAGCAATAGCTTGGTTTAGAGTGGTGTTGGTCCACTTTTGAAAACTCATTAGATAATTTGGTGTGCATATTATTCACTGTTGATCTACTCTTATCATTAGACTTAGGATTTACACCTGGAATAAAGTTACTGGCAGTAATTTCAGTGCCTCAGGTTGTTTAGTATGTAAAAATTATGCCAAATAGTTTGAAATGACAGCAGACCTTTTTTCCTTTTTCGTTATTAATCAGTCCTTAAAATCTCCCATCTGAAATCTTTGACAGTTAAATGTCATTACTTAGTTCCTCTATCCTCAAAACCTCGATGTAATCTCTGTTAGGAGATAGCTGCCACCAGTGCTGGATTCCCCAATGACTGGAGATTTCAGAGGGGATTAGTGTTATAAAGCACCTGCTTTGAGCTTCACTCTGGGACTGATGAAACATGTGCTTCCCATTCCTTTCAGGCGCTTTTAAGCTGTAGGATTCTTGAGGTGTTGTCTTTTCTTTTTTTTTTTCCTCTTTCTTTTTTTCAGTTGCTGTTTAATTAGTCTGGTAATAGTTCATTTGATTCTAACAGCCTTTTTTTTCATTACATGGAAAAAATACGTAACTTTAAAAGCCTCATAATCAAACAAAAAGCCATTCTTTTGAATGAAAATTTTGCCAAGAGATTTCTTTGTGCAGAAACCAAAAATCTTAAATGTTGTGTACCTTAATGAATTCCAACATGTTGCTCTTGCCTTCCCCTCCCTACTTCTGTATCACAGAATCATATAATAAATTGGTTTAGATTGGAAGGAACCTTAAAGAACAGAGAGTTCCAATCCCCCTGCCATGGGATGGGACACCTTCCACCAGACTGGGTTGCTAAGAATGCTATCTAACCTGGCCTTGAACACTTCCAGGGATGGACGTTCTTAGTGCAACCTGTTCCAGTGTCTCACCACCCTGACAGTAAAGAACTTCTTCCTGATGTCTACCCTGAAACCTGCCCTCTATCAGTTTAAAACCATTATCCCTTGTCCTATATTCCATTCCCTTGTAAAAAGTCCCTCTCCAGCTCCCTTGTAGCCCCTTTACATCCTGGAAGGTGCTGTAAGGTCTCCCCAGACTACTCTTACATACAGAAGAACCCCAACTCCACAGCCTTTCTTCACAGATTAGGTGCTCCAGCCCTTTGAGCATCTTCATCAGCCTTCTCTGGACTCAATCCAGCAGGTCCCTGTGCTTCCTGTATCAGGGATCCCAGAGCTGGACACATGATCAAGACTATTTTCATACACAAGCTTTCATAGGTGAAATAACTTTTGCATTGTAAGTGGAGTTACAGCTTGACCGAGGCTGCAGATTGGCATAGAAAAAATATCAGTGCTGTTGCTTTATTAAAATATAAAGTTGGAATGCATATTACTAAGCAGAACTTGTTTGATGGAAAGAAGACATCTTTAAATAAGATGGAGTACCTCAGTGTCCAAAAATTGAACTACTTGAAAATGAAATAAAAGGCACTTGCTTTTGAATTTTAGGTAGAAAATGTGCCACATATTTGTTATTTTAAGTATTGTTTCTAAACCTTATTTTCTACCAGTATTTAGGGAAGTAATTATATTTTGTGTGTCTACCACATTTTGGGTGTCAGCTTTTCAGGTGAAAATGTGAAACAGTGGCAGATAGGAACAGTGTAATTTCTTCAAGTACAGGGAAATGAAAGGCAGGGTTTGTTCCAGTTACAAATTTCTGTTATTTGAAGAACAGCCAAAAGGTATTCTGGCAGCAGCTCAGTTCCTTGAATGCAGAGGAGTGGACATTAGTCTGTAATTGCAGCTGGTTCTCATTGCCATGTCTCTGGAGTACCTGCACAGGTGCTGAACATCACAGGGCTGCATCAGGGCAGCTGATGCAGATGAAGGACACACTTTCGAAGTTCCAGTTCACTGCCCAAGTACTGCCTGAGATTGGAAACTTCCCTTTTGCCCCCACCTACTCTGCTCAGCTCAGCTTCTAGCTGGCCTTAAACAAAACAGCTTTCCTTTGATAATAGCTGGTTGGAGTAGTTAAGTGTTTTCTTGTAATCTGTATGGAAGCTCTGAGTACCTGTAAAATATTTTTAATAACTGATCAAGAGTTGTTTGGGGGTCATGAGCTTGTTGTAGATGAGACAGTCTATCTGCTCTTCAGTGACCTGATTCTGATTGGAAATGTTTAAAGTGTTTTTTTAAAAAAAAAACAAAATACAGGAATGTTTACACATCTCCTACATTGTAGTTGGAGAAGGACCTTAAATTTACAGCTCAATTCTTTTAGAGTAAGCCTGTATTCTTTATGACACTTTACAACACTGACATGTACATCCCTTTATCTTAAATAGTGAGATAAAGAACGGAAGTTTGTTCCTCTCCTGTGCCACTTAAAATGTTTATATGTGGTACTCTCTTGAGCTTAGTACTAGCACTCTGTTTTTCCATGAGTGTTCCTGTGGCTTTTTGGTCACTGTGGTCATTTTTCTTGTTTTAAACATTTCTTTTGGCAGAGAAATGTTTCTACAGGGTCAATAAATAAAACAATGTAAATAGCAGTATTTTCTATGTCTTTGTTAGTCCAGTGTATCATACTACATCTTGCCTGCTTTGCGTTATCTGCAGACAAACTCCCACTACTAGAATTGCTGGTTATAGTATAAAATATATTGTGTATAATTTTAGTACTTTATTGTATTCCTTGAGTTTATTTTTATATGCTGCTAGAAGAAATAACTTTAATTAAATTTGTCCATGCATGAATTTGAAGTTTTCTTCTGTGTGTCACCCACTTATTTCCAATATCATGTGTTAGGATAGAATTCTGTTAATGGGAGACTGTCATCTTTAATTAGTGTTAATTGTCATCATGATTTCAGTAAAATCACTGAAAACTATAAAGAGTTGGTGACATAATATAAATGCAATAAAAATCATTCCAGAATAGTGTTTCTTGCTTTGAATTAGGATGGTAATTAAACAATTTCAAAGTATTTTAAATGGAATTTTATCAAATGTTAGTTCAGCTTTTGTAATATTCTTTCCCTTTTTTTTTTTCATTCTTCTCATTTTTAAGGACTTGATCACTAGTTTTGGAAAAAGTATTTGTTCTGGTAAACCCATGTTTTGACAGCTTATGTGCTCTTTTCCATACTATGTACTTCTGCCTTTGTGTCTGGCAATTTCCATTTCTCTTACTCAAGGCAACGCTATTCTTTGAAAAAATGCTGCCATGGTATTGTCAACTGAAGCGTTTTAAGAGAACATTGCAAGATACTAGACTCCCCTTGTTGAAGTACAACTATATAGGGCATCTTACAAAGCTTTAGTAAAGCTTTAATGCTGCTTTTTTTGACAATGAACATCATATTAAACATGATTTAACATCATTTAAAATGCACTAGTACTTCTGACCAGCAGAAGGGACCATGGGACCAGTAAATTTAGGGATATCCTCTGGGCACCCTACTTGACAATTAAATGTTGTTTTTCCAAATCATTAACAATTCTAATCATTCATTAGGGTTGCTGACACATTTCATGAGATGTTTCGTCTACTTGCAAGCAGGAGTCATCCTACATGCTTGGGCTTTTGCTCTACACCAGTGTATTGAAGAAGGAGTTGCTTTCAGCATATGATTTTTAGTTTGTCTTTTTTCCTATGACCTTGTTTTTGCACATGCTCCTTCTCCTTTGTCTTATGATATTCTCTGGCTTAAACTTCTTTGTATCTTTCTGTATGAAAAAATCTAGCTGCCCATTTAAAATGAGAGGAGCTTTATTGACTCTGTGTGTAAATAAATAATCCTGATTGGTAGCTGTGGGTATCTGATAGTTTTAAAGAAAAAAGAGCTGCTTTTCTTTCAGTGAAATAGGGACCAGTCAGCCGACCAAATCTGGTACCTCTGCCAAGCTTTTATATATAAGTAAAAAAGCATACATTCTGAATGTATTTTTTGCAAATTGTCAACGCTATCTCGTTTTCTGCTTTTAAAAGGATATAACATAGTGAGTTTTACTGGCCATAAATAGTTTTGTGGCAGGCATTGCATCAGCTCTTCTCTGTGTCAGAATATGACCTAAAACTTGAAATTCAACCTTATTTCAGTTCCAATCTGTACTAGAAATCAGCTGTTTTGTGTGACATCTCTGGGTCACCCACTTACCTGCCTTGCCTTTTGTCCTCCATTCAGCAACTATTACATTACACCATTGTCACAGAAAAATGGGCTTCAGTGAAAAAGGTTGGGGATGGATCTTTCATCAGTGCCCATTGCTGTCACAATTACGACACAAAACTAAAAACAGAACTTTTAGATTTGAAGGAACATAAAAAATATAATTGAGAAAACAGTAAGATCTCTGCAGTCCTACATGGCAAAAATATTTGTGTGTCACAGAATACTGAACATAAGCGCAGGCACTGAAACGTGAACTTCAGTGCTTTCTGGTTTATTTTTACTTAAAAGCAAGGAAAATTTTGTTTTAATATGAAGACATCTTGATGTATTGGAATAGTCGTGTGGTTTAGTTCTTTAGCTGGTCTGTACATTACAAAAGAAAAGGTGGGGGTGGCATCTCCTGGGTACAAACCAGTGCCACGTCCTGGCAGAGAAGCATGCGAGGTTGAGGACAGCTACCAGGTTGAAGCTTGTTTGCAGTGAACTCACACAGGAAGAATCGCTGAAGACATGCCTGAAGCTTCCAAAGAATCTGTTTCCATACAGAGTTCAGTGTTTGAATTTAAGCTTTTCCAGCCAATCATTTGTGTTCTGCTAAGGCACTTGGTAGCTGAGTACATTTGATCTTTACCTGGCTGTTTCAAAGGGAAATATGGACTGGAAGTGCTGCCTTTCAGAATGAGATATTGGTCTAGTTACGCTGATAATAAAAGCACAGCTAGTATCAGTTTTAAAGCGGAACATAACTTACTTTATACTCATCAGTTTATTGAAGAGTCTGGCAAGGCCACAGGCTAAGATGATGTTGAAAAATTTATATTGAATAGCTATTTCTATATCGATATTGTTAAAACAGAAGGAGCAGAGCTTGCATATCTGTAGGTTGTATAACTTAATCCAACAGTTATCCTGTGATTGTAAGAAAAAAAAAACCTCTGAACAACCCATACAAGGCAAAAATCTGATCCCTCTGTCCCAGAGATGTACCTTGCTCTCATAATACCTACCATCTTTTGATACTTTTTCTGTATATTTCTGGTGTATATTTCTGTCTTACAGAAGGACAATAGGATAATGATGTAGGCTTAGGCATAAAATATGCCATAACAAATTTCTGTAAAGCTGTGTCAGGAACTGATGAACATTCAATCCAAATAAAAGACTGACCCTCTTTGGGATTTCAACAAACTGCTCCTGTTCCAGTAAAAGAGCAAAAGTAGTACTCATTTGAGATATGAGTACTGACAGGGGTAGGTGTTTGGAGTAAATACAAAAGATTGTTCTACTGCTACTCTTTAGAAGCAAGTCCTGTGAAAATTTTGTAAATCATTGGCTACCAGTTGGGGAAGGGGAGCAGAACATAGAGGGTTTTGGTTCGGTTTGATTGGGAGTGATGATGTTTGGGGGTTTTTTTTAAAAAAAACGTTGCTCAGTGAATAGCTCTAAGTAGCAGTTCTGGTGTAATTTTAAGGAGTAGCTGCTGAATAATTATGACCTTCCCACAGTCATTGGGGAATGGAGCACCAGAGTTGCACAAGTAGCGATTTTTTTTTTCCCTAATGGTATTCTCTTCAAATGTGCCAGTTAATTAAACAAATGGAAGTGAGGGGTTATCACTTAATTGAATTGGAAGGTGATTTAGAAATTGGCATGCAGTTAACTGAAAGAACATAACCAGATAGTCCCTGGCAAGTGTCTGAGGATAAATGACTTGTTGGGTGTCCCAGAGTTGCTCTGCAGGTGTG
>WAAE01040635.1:0-14467 GCA_013400495.1 Nicator chloris | reverse complement strand
TATATAAATAAATGTAAATATTTATATATATGTGTATATAATATGTATATACATATATTGATGTATATTTTATACACATATATGTATCTAACACACACGACAGTAGGTTACATATATCTCTCTCCATAAATCTTCATTGGAATATAGTGCCACAGAGTTTATGACAAGCTATTTTCCTGATCCGTTGTTAAGCTTACTAGCTTGAGCTCTGTCCTAGTTTGTATGCTGCCTTCCACCTCATAACCTGATGGGGAGCTTACAGCAAAGCTAAACACAGCTGGGCAGAAGCTGGGTCAGCTTTGCAAGGCAAACCAGGAATCAGCCACAAAGGAATGGACATGGACACAAGGTCAGGGGTTTGGGTCATCTTTGGTAACAGCTTGCAATATATCCAAGGGGGTGCTGGAACCAAGACATAGTGAAGATATTTGTTCCCAAAGCACGGAGAAAGAAAGAAGAGGACCATCATGCCCTCCATATGTGCCAAGAGTGGGAGAGAAGGTCATCATTCACAAGGTAAGCCCAAGGGCTGATGGAAATTAACTCTCTTGCTTGTTTGGAGGTCGTGCATATAGGTGCCTGGGCAAACCACAAGACGAGCAAGTCCACTCGCTTTCTGAAGTACAAGCCTAAATAGCCAAAAAAAGTATTGGCTCTAACAGTAAAGAAAGAGATTGGAGAAAACTCACAAACACCGCTCCTCTTCTCAGAGACAGAAGCCAGCTTCCCACTTTAGAACAGATCCCCGTAAGTAGAAAAGTACCAAAGGAGGAAAAAAAAATAAAGTCAGAGCCTTCCTTTGAATTCCTCATTTCAATTTATGCATCCTATCTGCCAGGGAATTAAAAGAAGAGAGGCAAATACTGGAGATTTGCATAAGTTACACTGAAGCAGAGGTACATGCTGGTCTTCAAAGTCGCAACCTTCAACGGGGCTTCTTCTTCCTTCCCGGCTCACTTTTTTTTTTTTTTTTTTTTCTCCTGTAATCGTTTTTTCCCTTTAATGATCCTCTCCTCGCCTGCCTCTCTGCAGAGTTGCACGGAAAAATGCTGCCATCCAGCGGCATTCCCAGAAAGAATTCCAGAGACTGGGAGTTGTGAAGGTCCGGGGAGCAAGACACAACCCCCCCCCCCCCCCCCCCGACAAGTTTCTCTTCCCGGAGCAGAGGAGCAGCAAAGGGGGTTCAGGAAATGCAGTTTTAAGACTTGCTGGCACTCTGGCTTTCCCTACCAAACATGATTATCTCAAATCAAAGAAAAGAAATCAAGGAAAAAATCCTCCAATTTTTAATGCAAAATACTTCCTTTTCTGTCATTTACAATTATTTTCCCAGCACCCAAAAATTACGAGTTTCTCAGACCAAAAGACATGCAGTCTGCTCACAAGTTATAGAAGACTGGTTTGTTGTTTGGTTTTTTTGTTGGGTTTTTTTTTTTTCCCCTAGGAATATTTAACATTATTCATTAACTTACTCCACAGTCTATGAATTATAGTTTGGGTTATCTCGGTTTTCACAATCCATTAAGGTTTTGGACACCTTTCCATCACTTTGTTAAAAGCTTGAAAATATCTGTTCCATGTCAAGAAACTCTGTTGCTGCCTCTGGAATGGGAAGAACAAAACCAATCCTTTTAAACAAGCACATACACTTGCAGAGAAGGTCAGCAATGTTCAAATTTTAGAA
The DNA here is from genome assembly GCA_013400495.1 of Nicator chloris. Lineage (NCBI taxonomy): Eukaryota > Metazoa > Chordata > Aves > Passeriformes > Pycnonotidae > Nicator > Nicator chloris. The sequence continues at coordinate 12,783 of WAAE01040635.1, read as the reverse complement.
AAGAAAAGGTGGTTGTTTATTTATCTTAGGGTAAAGTGATTTTGTACAACACAAAATCCAAAAGCACATCCATGCAAGACGAATGCACCAGGCTGTTTATGAAAGTGTAGCATGTTTGTGGGCCTTTGTTTTGGCTGCGCCCTTAGCAGTACATGCTCGTATAGCACATCCAGGTTGTGACTGCAGCTGGAGATTTTGCAGCCTTCTTGCTCCATGAATCTCCTCCACCAGAAATTCCAGCTTTGGCATGAACTTCACTCTGTCATTCAAGACAGGGTTTTAAACTTAAACATCTACTTCCAGCAGTAGGTGCAACTCTCTCTCCCTGCCATCTGCCCCCAAGGAGTGAATTTGGAACACTTTCCATGACACTCCCAGAGGCTGGTGCTCCCCGATGTCCAGGACCCAGCATCCTTTCCCTGGGTTGTCTCCCATGGAGCAGGCGACCCTCCCTTTTCTCCCTCCTTTGGGACACAGCAATCCATCAGGAATAAAACCAGAGGTGAGGGGGGGGCGGTGTACTTTGGTTACAATCAATTATTTATATTCATTTTCCCCATTGTGCAAAGTCTTCTCATATGTTCAACTTTTCAGTCTCTTTACAGACTGAGTGCATAACTGCCCAAAGCAGCCCCAGTCCTACACTAATGCACAGCCTCACCACAGGAAGCAAAAGGCTAACTGGATCACCCACACAATTCTCCAGTGTGAGTGGATGGAGTCAGACTGGGGGGCTGGCTGGGTTTCTGTTAGACTGTCAGCTATGGTGTAAAGCACCAAGACTAGATTTCCAGGCCATGTCCAGATTCCACCTTTCATACCATGCTGAAGTCCAAATGCTCCACTGAACCACAGAAAAGACTCCACATGTATCCATGAAAGAAGCTAAGGTAGAAAACTACTTGCCCCAGTGTAAATATGCATCTTGGTTTCTGCTTCATGTACTTCATTCCCAGTATAAACCATTTTCAGTAATCCCATTAAATTAAACGGCAAGCCTGCATGTAAATTCAAAAATTTTTTTATTACTGAAGCCTAAATTTTCCATTCATGCCAAGCCTATATAAATACTTCTATTTTAAATCAACCATACCATCAACCAAGAGGTTCAGCCTTAAAAGGAAGGTCAACATATCTACATACTGGACGTACAGGGACATGCTCACAATATGTGGTAAAGGAATGTGTATTCCATACATGACAGATAATGGAATAAAAGGGGGTTAAATCTACTGCTGACCAGTCCTTATGCCTTCTTGTTCAAATATTCTGTCTACCATTTTCACCTCAAAAATTCTTTTCCATCCTTGTCAACAGTTGGCTCCCCGCCGGCTAGATATTTTGCAAGATTCTTTATCATTCCTGTTTACTGTGTGTCCATTCTTTGATTGGACATGACTTTACACGTCCTAGAGGTGATGCTGTGGTATGTTTTAAAAGGATGAAGAATTATCAAAACATGAGAAGACTGTCCTTCGGGCTTATCCTGAGCCGTTAAAATCTAGCACAGTTCAAGAAAAGAGAGATTCATATTTCATGAGAGACTTTTTGCCCCCTATATTTTACACATGCTTTCACTCGTGCCGGTTGCATAAGCCAGTTTCTGCTAATTTTGCAAGAGTTGAGAGACCCAGATTGTTAAAGCGTTCTGTTTACTGGCCTGCGAAAGGTCGTCTCTTTCAGTGGCTGTCATTAAGCCCATTACTGCACAATTTAATCATAGATGCTTAGAGAAAACACTTGAAGCAAAATATCACAATCAACACGTCTAAGTGTATTACATAACAGATTATTAGGATGGAAGCTTCCAATTTCCCGTCAATACGACTGAGTAAATTATTTTCTTGAGTAGACTAATTACTATGAAATAACTCAACCAAAACCTCTCCTAAACTCCATCTATCAGTCATTTACTATATGCATCCTTGTCAGAAGAAATATGCACTTATCTGCTCCATTTAGAATAATGAGACTAATGAGTTTATAATTGTTATTTACCAAAATCGTTTATAAAAAGTAATGGAGGAAAAGTAACTGTCACATCAAGTAACTAGAAAAAACTACTCCCATGGGATAGCCTTTCTGTGGGAATCGCACTGCCAGCAGTGGAAATGGCACATTTTGGACACAGACACAGCCAGTAGAAGCAGCATTTTACAGTTTCTTTAACTGATGGAGTAAGAAAGGTGTGGACTCCCCGCTTCCCAGGAAGTTTTTGCTGAGCTATGCAGAAACATACAAAGGCAAATCAGCATGAGACTCAGAGACCTCTGACATCTCTAAGTCATATCACACACGTAAGCACTCCTGCCTCAGAGAGCAGAGCATTTGCACACCACCAACAGTGCCCTTGCTTGCCTCTCACTTTCAGTTCATTGCACTTCATCCTTCCAAGAACTTTGCAAACACTAATAATTTTAAAATAAAGAAGTAAATAGGACTGGCATAATAGATTGAAGACCAAGTCTGGGGAAATGCTTTGCCCAGGGCTGCAAGCAACAAATCAATGCATTGCAAGATAATCACATAGTCAAACTGAAGACTCAAAAACCACGTCACATCTATGACAGTACCATAGAGGAAATAGTGAATCCATCAACAGACCCCCTTACATTTAAGAATGCTTCTATTTAAGATCCTTATTTCAAAATACTCATTAATAACCAATCCCAAAAAATTCACTTCAACTGAAAGAAAAAGATTAAAAAATCTTAAACCTGAAATCCTAATGGATTATTCCAAGCAGAATTATTGGGCTGGGGATGCATTCCTTCTCAAGATATCAGATATCAGAGCAGAGATAGTGGAGTATGTAACAAATAGAAATAAATCTGGAACTGGAGCTAAAGTGAGAGTGGTAGAATACACCAATGAGTTCATTATCATATACTGCTCCAGACTTTTTCCAAGGCATCCAGCATTACTTTCTATTGGAAACAGATCATTTGGTCTGAGAAATACTACTGTTTTCCTATTCTGAATTCCTTTTCCCTCATATTTATAAGCTCTTTGCAGACCTAGAAAGGAAGAGATTTGAGATTCCACACTATAGGAATAAAAATATTTTAGGAGAGGAAAATTACATGTAGGAGCTATGATATTTCTTTTTCTTTGTCCTTGTGTTGTATACAGGGTTAGACAATTTCATTGCATGTTGAGAAGGTTATACTACAGAATGAGAATACCTAAGGAAGTGCTAAAAAGAGATAGTACTTAATAAAAATTCTTGTATTTGAAAATTGCAACTAATACGTCCCATGTGAGACATCAACTCCACAGATTTGATCATTTTTGGCTCTCCCTGAGTCAATTCCTGGCTAGTATGAACATTAAAGGATGCCGCTTACACTACCAGTAAATTGTTCAGCAGGATTGGCCAGAGGAAGGAAAGCCCTTCCAATGACAAAGGTAGTACTTGCAGTAGGTTTTTGATCCCAGCCTCCTGATGAAAGAATTCCAAGAAAAGATGTTGATTTGTTTCTAGTTTCTTTAGTAAGATGACATCTTTACCAGACAAGAAAAGACTTCTTTGTCTCAGGTAGTTACTAACACTGAAGCAGCCACAGCACTCGAAAAAATATTTTATTAATATGAATATTTTCCCATTAAAAAATTGATCTGGTCAAAAACTGCATGTTCTTTTTATAACAGCATGCCTACCCAACAAACTCAGGAATGAAATGTTCATTTCTTACATTTAAACCACTGTGGAGATGTTTATGTTTAGATTATCAATTTGTACTCTTTCTCAAGTTAGATATTCCCATTATGGAGAAAAACCTACCTTATAGAATTATGCAAATAGAGATTAATTTTAAATCAAAAACAGACATTTTATATGGTTTTAAAAAAAAACACTAAAAAATAAAAAATTATAGTCTATACCCTTCAATTCTAGTGCACATCTGCTTTATGATTGCTGTGCAGGAATGCTGGGAGTCTGTCGACAAACAATTCACATAGAAAAACAGTCTAAAAATACCTTAATCTCTTTGCAATTTATTTCAAAGGCCTTTGTTACAAGGACTTTGGTTAATAGAATAGGATAAGTGTACAGTTTGGAGACAAGTGTTATTATCAGAACATTACTGAAAGTGTCTCTACAACTGACTATAAGAACAATAAGAAAAGAGACAGAAATGGGATTTACAGTTTCCAGCCCAGTCCTGACCTTACCTCCTACCCCTACATAAACTCTTTGACTACTCTAGCTGAAGACACTGTACCCCATTTGAGGAGCTTATAGCTTTGAAAATTAAAGCAAAACCCAAGTCTTTTCTGAGTCTCTCCACCTGTCCTTGTGAATTCACCTGAGGTTAGCAAAAGCCAAAAACATAAAGGCCTCTTTTTTTGCTGCAAGAACAGCAAATCACATGAGAAGAGTAGCAACATGAGATTGTATATTCTCCAGGATTTCTCCATCTGAAACCCAGGTGACTAACTTTCCATGTTGCTTCTTCCAAAAACTTTGCCAAGCTCCATTGTAATGACTAATTCTGTCATGTTTAGAGTAATTAGAAATAATTAATGTTTAGCACCTATAATTTTAAAATGGGACAAATGGAAAAGATGTTTAAACCAAAATAAGACCATACCCTACATTGGCTTGAATGGTAGGGCTTTAGTTAAAATGATGCAGAGCTTTGCTAAACCCTGAGAATATAAGGAAGATATAAGAAATCTTAAAAGTGGACAGAGATGTATTTAGCAATTTTACTTTATTAAAATTTAATTTACATTTAATATTGCAATAAATTAAATAAGGAAGTCCCTTCACAAAAACTGTGAAACATATACCTTAGAGTCTAGATACAAAATACATTGTAGATATGAAAATTCCTCTTTTATCTCTAGGCAGTCATGTCTATCTCTGCAACAGTGAGCACAATAATCATGTTTATGAAGTGGATTCATATTCTTCAGGCTTTTTATGAAGCCACCTGTATATCTGAATATTTAAGCAAGAATTTCTATAAACAAACACTGACTACTACATCTTCTCTTCTTATTATATCTTCTCTTCTCTGAGATATTTCTACAATGCTGTTCCTTAAGTTACTCACCACCTGAAGATTAAAACAATTCAGTGCTTGAATTGAAGCTGATGAAAACAGGTTAAAATTCTTGTTAAGAACAAAGGATGAAAAAATAATCCCAAATATGTAAACTATGAATTTGATCCAAATGTCAGAAATTTAAGAACACTGAAAAAAAATAAACTGTTACTCATATTCCCACAGACTGTTTTGTTAGGGGGAAAAATAGTTTACTACTGGCATAGGATAACCCACACCTGGTGAATTGAATTTGTCAAAGGTGCTGGTCAGTTCCTTTGGACAGCAATGAGGGTCCCAGTGATTGGAGTCTGTTGCAAGTGACGGCTCCACCTGGTCAGGCGAGACTTCCCAGATTGTGGCTCTGCAGATTCCTTCTGTCCAGCTGCTCCATGGCCTGGATAACCCCTTCAGCACGTGAATGATCCATTGCTGTTGTCTCAAATTTCATAGAGAACACCCCTGACCCATCTCTCCTACCTAAAAAACACTGTGCTTCATGACCACTTCTGCATCTGTAGAAACAGCTTCTACTGATTCACAGGCATCTTATAAAGGCCCAGTTTGCTCTGTTTTGCAGCAGGAACCACCTGGTGCCACTAGGACACCCAGATTCTTCACTCAGCATGTTAAAAACTGTGTTTAAGCAAAGAAACTGGTCAGAACACAGGAATAGTTACCTAGGGAAAATTTTCAGGGGAATCTGAAATGTCCACTTGGAAAGCCCCAAATATTTGATCAAATACTACTCCAAGTCAAATGCTTAGCTATGAAGACATCTAGTAGTTAATTCAATGGCTAAGTTTCAATTCAGTGTCCCAGACACGTGCATTACCTCCTCTGCACAGGTGACTAACTAAGGAGCTCCAGGACTCCCCAGGCTGTTAGAAGGCTGAAGTGCAGCCATGAACACTGGCTACAATTATAACAGAACAAACGGGGTTTTTTTCAATTGTAATTCGAATCCCATAGCCTTTGCAACAAAACAGTCACCAACAAAAACAGACAGCTATATTTAAAATATTGCATGGATGCCCGGAGAAATCTGTGCTTACCCTCCCAATTCATCCCCTCCACTAGACACCACCATGGGGCTTGCCCCCAAAGTCAGCATCTTATTTGCAACACCATTTTACAGAGGAGGAAGCAGGACCCTGTCTTGCAAAGTAGAAAATTTGTTCTCACAGCTTGATGGTGAAATTACCACATGAGATTCCTTAAAGCTCAGCTCTCCTGGATATAAAGTTGTACTAAACAGAGCACAGGGCACTGAAGAAAAAAAGTCAGTATCCTGCCCTAGGAAGCAAATGGCAATGTGCTCATGTTGCAAAATTTTACTTAAAATAAAGACAACATTTCTCAGAAAGGCCATAGATATGAGTATCATCTCAGTCAGCACTGGATTTTGTGAGCTGAGAAAAACATGCCTTACATTTATGAATGGTTGCTATTTAAAGGAAAGGCAACATATGGCAAATCTTATTTCAGGACTAGAGTGTTAAGACAGGTTACAGTAGCACCTACAGTGCCTGACTGCTAACATGACTAAGGACAGCCATATGACAAAGCAAGAGAACTGTGTCAGTCCTCATTGCTTTTTCCAGTACTTCATAAAAATGTACTGGAAAGGTCAAAAAGAGACTATATTTGGATTTCACTTATCCTGCTCTTCCAGTTTCAGCTCCATGAACTAGACTGAAGGAGACTTGTGAAACATTGGACATTTAAAGCATGAGATAAGCATGGTAAGGCACTCAGCCACTTGGATAACATGTAAGTAATTCTGACAGAGTCGATAGCTCCCTATATCAGCTCCTGAGAGGCAAGGACATGCATCTCATCTGCACCTGCATAAAATGAAGTGATTGCTACTTCACTGATGGTTAACTGTACAAATACTGAAGTGATCCCAAAACCCTGAGAATCCCTTAAGCCTTTGGAAATCAGGTGGTTTTTTATCCACTGCTGCCAAGATACCGTTCTTCTAGTGCAAAAGAAGTTTAAATTCTTAATGTTTGTTCCAGGCTATACTTTCCAACCACAAAGGGTAAAGCGCAAGATAAGAGACTGCACCAAAAGCAATACATAGCCTGAGATTTGTAAGCATCAGATTGGAAAAAAAATGAAGATAATATGGTTTTCCATAAATTAAGAGAAAAATTTTTACTATATTTTTCCCACACAAATTATAATCTTCATTTATCTTAAGATTTAACTACTGCACGAAATACAAAAATAAACAGCTCCAAGCTGTTAGCATTAAAATTGAGTTGTTCTGTCTAGAGAACTGAAGCATCTGGTTGCTGTATCAGAAGGAACCTGACAAACCTTCCCTTTGTCTGGCAGCAGCAGATTTATAACCTGTGTGAGGCACTGGGTCTAGATTATTTCAGATTCCTTTCATTCTCTACAAGCAACAATACACAACAAGAGGATTTTCCAGACAGCGATTTATTTGCCAAACATTTGAACTCTACTTAATGCTTTCACTCGGCGATCTGTGGCCCACCGTTAATCTGGCTCCATTTTCCTCAAGTCTTATGATTCTTAGTCTGACATATTTGATCCTCACCTTGGATTTGTCCTGCTGTCCATCAGCAGAGCTGCTGGTATTCCCAGCAAAGAAACTTATTTAATCTGACTGCACATAACCACCGAAGCTCCTGCTTGAAGCACAGATTTGGGTACTTAATAGAGGTAGTAAACAAGAGAGAATTTTGTAGAGCAATGGAATTAAATGATCTTCTGGTTCCCCTGCCAGGGGCTTGCAAGATCTGCTCCCAGCTTTGCTGTGCTGTGGGATTTGGGTCTTTTTGTACTGAAATGAATCTGAGGGACTGATGGTTTAAAACACTACAATTGGCCATGATTCACTCTGTCTAGCTGGCATCATGTCTGGGCAGAAATGTATTTCAGCCTGAAAAATGGTTCAGCTTCCCTTACGACAACAGTTGATTTTTTTCGACTCCATTTTTTTTCCAGCACTCACTTTTGCTGCAACAATTCCCAAGATTTTCCTTCCACCATAACCCACACTGGTGAAGAGTGGGCCATGATATCTTAGGTGTATAACGAAAAAGCAAAAGACTTTTCTGCAGTTTGTTTTTGTGAGTCCATTTGCTTTTGATTACAAAGCTGTGGAAGTCATCACTTTAATCCAAATCATTTTCCAGATACTTATGCCTAAATGATGCTCTCTATAATAAATTGCCATATTTTATGTAAACAGTACAAGCTTTATGTGCTGCTCTAAAAGTTCATCTGTTTAATCTGGCCCTGTCAGGGCACAGGCATTTTGAAACAAGGTATGAGCTATATTCTCTTGCTTTTTTCAACATTGTGGACAAAAGCCACTTGTGTTTTCCTGAATAAATATTGCCTTATTGCCAACACTGTAGGAAACCCTTGTATTTTTTAACATAGACAGAGGCTAAAATTACTAACTAAGCATTCACGTACATTTTGCTCTCCATAACAAGACTGACTGCAAAAGCAGCATGCCCTTCTTGCTGCTCCAGTACTTACACCAGCAGGACTGTCATGAATTGTAATGGATGGCTAATCATACCTTGTGCATGTTGTACAGCACTCTCTTTGATAGTTCCAGGCATATTTATCTCAGCTTGCAATTTACTCATGTCAGACTGTATCCCAGCAGCCTCTTCAAAATGTTGTTTTGCTTCCAGAGAAGTGGCAATTTGCCTCCTTTAGTTTTAATCCAAACTCCACTGAGTTACCTGAAGCCTCTGCACAGACTTATTATTACGTCCTTTTTGGCACCATCCCTGCCTGTAACCCCTCTCCCACCCCTTCTTCTGCCAGCATGGGCAATGCACACACTGACAGGCATTCCCAGTGTCCAACCCCATGCCCCAGGGAACTGCACGATACTGAATGTGCGGGCGGAACGGATGTGGGGATAATCTTTCCAAGGAAGCCGTTCCAAAGGCACCTTAGATACAACTCATTATTAAACTTTATCTGCCAGGAGGGTGTCAGGCACTCACCTTTCAAATCTAATGGGCAAGTGTCATTTTTTTATATTACTTTGTCTTCCTGAGAGACCAGATAATGCCTTTTCTCTTTCTACTTTTTTTTTTTTTAATGGATGAGTTTAAGCACACAATCTGCCTCTTTTTCACCATCTGGCAAACAAGTCAGATAGCCCAATTAGTTGGATACAGAGAAAAACTAGAAATGAAGACTAACTCAAATTTCATCTAAATTTTGTTGGAAAGGAAAAAAAAAATGTTACACAGACCCTGTTTTTTTACTTAACTTTGTGAGGAAAATGTCACTAATTATGTTTTATCTGGCAGTAGTATATCCCAAACAAAACAGCAGTTCAGATGGAGAAGTTTGATCTTGAGACTCTGCTTGATTATTCAGGTTTTGTGGTTTGAATTTATTTCATGTGTCTTGTCTATAGGACTTTCTACACAGCCCTTTCTGCCTTCAGCCAAATAGTTATGGAAGGTAAAAGCCACATCTGTCAAGTAAGCATGATTTAACCACTTCAAGCTAGCAAAGAAGATGACAAAGAAAGACTCAGTGAAATGGAAAAGCTTTCAAGCATGACCCAAGCCACCACCTGCTCTGAGGGAGCATCCAGCACACAGAAAATATTTGTCTGACCTGATCCTTAATTTTTTGTGGCATCCACCAAACATTTCCCATGTAGCCCAAGTGTTTCATCAGGCTAAAAGGTAGAAAGTTTTCTTTCCTGCTATCAGAACGAAATGGAAGCTTTTTAGTTTCCAGGGTATAAACATAAGTTAATTTCTCCCTCTCACAAGCAGTAAGAAAGACTGAGCATTGCATCTTGTTATATAGTCTATATTAATAGCTAGAAATAGCTAAGGAGATGTTAGGTAACAAACCCCATTCTCTTCATCTTTCCTATGAGGCCACAGTTTCTTAACACCTTAGTATTTTTGCTAGTTTTTTCTCAGATCCCACATTAGAACAAAACATTTTTTAATTACTTCACAAAGATTTGTATTTATCATTAGTCCTTGCAATAAAGCACTGGAAGATGTTTACAGTAACAGGAGCCTGGAGGAGGCTTCAGAAGTCCCTCTTCAAAGGGCATCTTGCCCAAGGCATCCATATTTAGTGATGTTTCCCTACTCAGTTGCTTCCACCAGGAGTGTTGTTTCTCAGTGAAAAGCATGTTAATTTATGGATTCCCAACAGGAGCATATTTCCCATCCTCAACGAAAACTGCCACACCCGGGCCACAACAGTTCTGTCATTTGTCTTCCCTTTATCTTCTTGACTTGTGGATGTAACTGTCCCAGAACAAATGTCCTTTTAAGCTCACCTCTTTCCTTCTCCCATCCCCTCAGCTTACTTTAGCTGCTAATGGTCAGCAGAACACAGAGCAATTCCCATGAAGGACCCTTTCTCATATGTAAGAACAGCAGGAGAGATGGAGGGAAAAGGAGACAGCAGGTAGCTTCCAGGGTACTAAGGGAGTGCACACCATCATCATCTTCTCTTTATCACAACCCAGAATTACCCCACTCTATGCTGAAAGATTTGTTACTTTGCCCAGCCTGCAGTGGCTCCAGTGAGGTTCAGGCATAGGAAAGAGAGGAAATGCAGAAAGGGAGGGTTGCTTTAAAAACACACAGTTTGCAAATTTTTAATTCAGGAGTCCTACACAGGAGCCACAGGGATGCAACCAGCCTTCCAGCCCATTTCCTCCCTTTGCTCCCACTGATTTCAGCTCAATAAATTATTCTTCACAAGGAAAATCATAGGAGAGGTCAGTGACTGATCAGAAACAAACCTGAGCCAAAAAAACACATTGCAAGACAGCAAACTCTCCTGCACTGTCTGTCAGATGGACAGTGTGGGACTCAATCAAGCTGCATCCATTTTCTGTGATCACAATCTTTCTCACTCTCACATTAAAAACTCAGACTACTGTCATGCCAGAACACTAAAGAGGCATCAGCCAAATTATTTTCATTTTGCATCCAGAAAATCTCTAGACAAAAAAGAAATAAAATGTCTATATTTCAAGGCAGTCAAAACGCCATCCTGGCAGTCTGTCTATCTATACAGGCCCATTGGTTCTTTCTTGTTATTGTTGACCCAGGCAGGTACCTGACAGGTCACAGTCAGCCAGGCAGAGGAAGTTATTCTTTTCTGAGGCAGAGAAGACATGCAGAACATGTTTCTTTTATATTCTCCACAGCATCATATCTTAATACTGCAAGTGTGAAATAGAGTTACTGATGTCCTCTCCTCCTTTTCGCCATACCTTAGGGAAAAGCCCTGCAGATTTAACAAGGAGGTAACTAAACACCTTGCACAGAAATGAAAGGTTTCTGAAGAAGTTATCCCTATCACAACATAAATGCAAATAACTCCAATGAAGATGATGAAGTTCTACTGGGATAAAAGCATTAACCAAAGGTTAAGAATTTTATGCAGAATTCACTCCTTTTAAAAAGTCTTTGGAGCCCTTCCACGGAAGAGATAAAATCCTCTGCCCAGTTAAAAGAGTGGTTACAAAATAACCTTTCATAAAGGTTTCCCATTGAATTTTGAGAATTTTTCCATTAGTACAGAATAATATTGTCTCTGGAAAGTGCTTTGTTCCTGCAGTGGTACAGCACCTATACCATGGCTCTCCATCCATTCGAGTACACAAAGGCAGTCGGAGTGTGAATCCATTTCATAGAGGCTATGTACCCCTTAGAAGAACGAAGGTAATAAATTATGTAACTGCCAGCATTTCTTCCCAATGGGACAAGATACTCATTTAACTTCACAATTTAAACTTAAAACCGACCAAGGAGGACAAATGCTCATCCCGCTAATACAGAGTTGTCTTTGGAATTGAGGCTGCCACAGCAAAATCCAGGTAGGGAAATTCCTCAACTTTCAGGGCACAAATGTTTTCAAGCTTTTGTTTAAAACCCTGTGGGAGAAAGAGGATTCATTGTGACAATGGATTTTAAAAGAAAAATCATTTAGCAGTGGTGTGTTAGACCTCAAGTATGATTTTTGCATTGCACAGTACAAAAGAAATACACTATTTCCAGCAATGGAGTAGCTCCAACTGGTAAAACAAAAGACATTGTAGACTGAGAAGTATCTGAGGAACTGATGGTCTTTCATAACAAATGAAATGAATATTCCACTCCATTTACTGTGCTCCCATGGGAGTAATGCACACAGCTAAGTTTCAACCAAATGGAAAATGCAATAGCAGCACTTAACTTCATTTTCTTGTGTCTGTTCTCAATTTTGCAAGGGATATACTTTAAACATCTGTAATAATTATGCTGAAATTGTTTTTAAATTAAATGTCACAGAATATAGTTGAGAAAAAACAGCCTTCAGTACACGAATTACATATTGTTTTAAAACAATACATAACAACGATTAACTACCTGCAGGTACATTTAAAGAAAGGATAGTGGAGGAAATCAAGTGGGATGATCCCTTTTCCTCCTTTTCTGAAAATGTTGCACAAGATTGTCCCTAGAATCCCAGGAAAAGATCCCCCTCTTCCCAACCCCAGCATCTGAAATCACAAATCCTTTGAAGAAATTATGTACTACTAGTAACATTGACATTTCAGAAGACTTTCATGATTTTCCACTTGACATTCTGAATACAGTGAAGTATAATTCACCTGATTGAAATTATAAAAATGGTTTATTTTTTAATGGAATAAATTGAAGTACATTTATATATATATATAAAGTGT
>WAAE01040623.1:0-20080 GCA_013400495.1 Nicator chloris | reverse complement strand
ATCGCCCTTGATGCAGCTTGAGAACATTCCTAGCAGTTCTATTCCTGTCCCACAAGAAGCATACTCACCTCAAACTTCCAAATGGTGCAGTGGTAATTTATGTGATGTTCTGTGATATGGCACATCCACTTTAGCTACACAGGACAACAGGGCAGATGAGAACAGCTGACAGCAGCCCAAGTCTGGGAGAGTTTAATGGATGTACAAGAGAAAACTGCATTTTTCCAGCTTTCAGGACTCAAACCCTGCTCATCAGCAGTTAAACCTTTGTGACAAAGCAGAACATGATGCCTTCCTATGAATCTTAATGGATTGCATTTGCTCCACAGCAGTGTTTATAGTGAGCATGATTTTATACATGATTTGTTAATTAAGCAAATTAGTGTTAACAGCTCTCTCAAAACCCCATTACCTTTATATCAATTGACTTTTTACAAATTAACATGATTAATTTAAAAAGCATGAAAAATGAGAAACAAGACTAAGAATATAAGGATGAAGCTTGAGGTCACTATCTCCGGATGTGGAAACTGTTTCTTATATGAAATTTTCATTGACATTACACAAAAGGAAAAAAATACTGAGAGAGAGAAAAATACAGTTGACCGTGTCAACTTACACTCAGCTTTCAGTTAGCTTTAAAATCACAAGAAAATTCAGCATAAAGCCAGTCCTGACTAAGAGCTAAGATTTAAGAACTCCTACCAAAAATTTAAAAAAAAGAAAAAAACCAGAAAATTACCACCAACACCAAAAAGTCAACACACAATGATTATTCATCTAATGGTAAAGCAAAATTTGGCTGGGTGAAACCCAGAGCAGCCTCATCTGGCTTGGAGCTTGGCCCTGCTTTGAGAAGAGCAGGTGGACTAGATGATTTCCATAGGCCCCTTGTAACCCTATTTTATGAAGCCAAGTATCTTTTTTCTCAGTGGTGTGGGCTAAATTTGGGAACGTGCATATAAAGGGAAATGGGATTCTTTTCCATTGCTTCAGTACAGTAAGGGAGGATTCAGTCCTTAGGCAGCAAAGGGGAGTGAGCCAGTTCTCTGGTTTCAGCTGGGAGAAAGGAAGGAAAGAATTGGGATGTTTTGCCTAGTAACACTGCATTTGCAGACCAGGAGCCAGAGACCTCTCTGTGTCAGCTGCTGAACACATTCATAATGTGAGAAGAGCTCTGCTTTGCTGAGTTTACAATTTAGGTATGAACCAGAAATGACAGGAGCAATATCTGTATTGTTCAGGTAACTAAAGTGAATTAACTTCAGGTTAACCAGGAAGTCAAGAGAATCGAGCTTAGTTGTCAAAATCCATGTCCATCATTTGAAACATGAATCCATTTTTTCCACTTCAAGTTTCATCAGTCGTGTAAGTAATACCAGAAAGAACATAGCTCCTCTGCACTTTCTCCGTGCATTTCTGGTTTCCATTTGACCTTGTGTTCACTCAGTTTTCCACAGAATTTTGTGCAATTATTCACACACCATCCTGTTGTTAATCTGGGTATCTCAGGAATTTATAGAGGAGGGAAAAACATCTATATAACAGAAAATATATCCTTGTTAAAAATTTGCTTAGGGACTCCAGAACCAGAACACATCCTGAGACTGCTTTTTACTTTGATTTTTCACTGACAATGTGTCTCTATGCATATGTGGAAAGAACTGTAGAATTTCAGTCTGCTCCATGTGTTTATTTCTAATTTTATTTTTATAGTATATTAGAGACCAGATGTGGTATTCTGCAGTTCTTTATGTATTTGCTGACCTGCTTTTCCTTACAATAGAAATGTCTGACAGCTGAAGCTTTTCTGTATCTTTAAAAAGTCAAACAGTTAATGTCTGATTGGATATTATACACATTATAAACACCTGTTGGACCTTTTAATTTCAGATTCCAGAGGCAAGTATTAACCTTTTAACAGCAGGTCAGTCCCATTTGGACATATTTTTAGCAAATAATCTAACACAATGTTGTAACAAGTAGCCTAGTTCTCTTTGGGTCGACTAATGAGAATAGAATATTAAACAAATGAATAAATGAAATACAAGTCTTTCTGACTTTGCCAATCTCAGCTACAGATGGCTGTCATTCCCCTTCCTGTTCCTAGATGCCTTCATTATGGTAGTACTCATGATTCTGTCTTTATTTGAATTAAAAGATGAAGTAAAAGCCACCCAGTCACATTTGTTCTCATATTCTTATTTTTACCTTTTTTTTTCCTTCTCTCAGAAGTGCATTAACAGTTTGCACTCACAGTTCATGCAAAGGTCTTGATATCTCTAGTCATACCAAATAGAAGTCTTATGATTCACCTCATATGGGATCAAGATTTTGTCCCTTTTCTTGGAGCACGCATTCTCTTGTATGGTGACTGTGAATTGTTCCCATAATGAGGTCCCAAGTTTCAATACTAATCAAAACAATGGTCACACTTAGAACCAATCCTGTGAGCAGTATCTCAGCAACTTTTGTCGTTGGTTGCATCTCTTCAGATCAGCGAAAATTGAACTCTTAATGAGCTGAGGTAGGTGCTTCATTACTGCTACATGTTTATAAATTCTTGACATCAACAGTGATCTGCAGCAAAAAGATCATTCATATCAATACTCATGCCACTAAATGAAGGTTTCATCATATAAAGGAAAGGCTATTTTACCACAGAGCTGAAAGTGTAAACTGAGGTGTATCATCATTGTCATACAGTAAAGCAAAGAAGTGGAAATGACCCCTAAAGTATTTCTAGTACCCCTTTATTTATTGAAAAGCTAATAGTGTGACAGGGCAATGTGTATTGGGTTAAAGACAAGGTATCTTGCCTTTGAATTGCTATGGAAGTGGAAGAACCAAGGCTGGATATTAATTTTATTTTATTTTTTCATTTTTTACTTTAGAAGGCTTCATCATGTGTTGAAACACCCATTCAAACCTGCATCCCACCATATAATACCTGAACAAAGCTCCTACTGGGAAGTATTCAGGCTATGGCAGCTTCTGCTGAGACACCACTCATAGTTATGGTTCTAGGAAACCATAACTGTGTAAGTGCAGTAAATTTTCATTTGTGTCTGGGGGTCAAATCCTGTAAAGGAGAGCACAAGCAGAATAATCACATGAGTATCTAAGGTGAGACTGAAGGAAAAGACAATGCAGCAGATCCCGTGGCTTGCAATGCTAACTAGAAGGGCTTTAAATTTCCTGGGAAGTAGTTCTTTAAATCAAATCAGTGCAGTACAAGCAGCATTGATACTATCTTATTCAAACAGGAATATAAAATAGCAGGAAAATTGACATAATACAGACAAAAAAGACTTTTAGTTCTTCTGAATTATATTCTCTCATTTTAAATGCCAGTAAGTTTGTTGTCTTCCTAAGGCCTCTTGTTGTGTAGGGCCAATCATCACTTTCTGATGGAAACCTGTTCTGATGGAAACTTGTTCTTTTCAAAAACTGTCCAGCTGGCCACCATTGCCGTTTTTGTTTGACAGTTTTGGTGAAACACACCACTGCACTTCCTCCTCATATATTCCCAACCAGAGAAGTGTTTGTTTGCTTAGCAGTAATCCTCTGTAACCTGAAGAAGCAGAGAAAATCAGCTCACACTGAGCATTGTGCTACTGCAAGGTGACTGAGTCCAGGATCGAACCTGTTTCATTTAAAGCAACATCCAGTGTATTCACAGAACTGCAGACTGCAGTATAGGCTTAACCTGAGCAAAGCCTCAGGAAAGATTTAAAGATTTTCTTCATATCTTGTGTCTTGGGAGTTATAAAACAAAAAGAAAAAGGGGGGATCCAGGGGGAAGATGTGTTTCTGGGAATTGCAGCCAGCAGTGTGTCAGCAAAGTTTTATTTTGTTATTCATATCTCTTCATTTCAAATTGTAAATCATGCTTTGAGGCAACAGGCCTTGAAAGGACTTGGCTATAGTGCTTGTTTCTTTTCCCTTCATTGATGAAACAGCCCCTCCAGTTTAAATACTAACCCCTGATCATGCAAATCCTGGCAGATGAAAAGGACAGGAGAACTGAAATACATGCTGATGCTTCCTGGCAGATTTTAATGGCATTAGCTGTGGTGAAAAGATCTTCCAGAAAAGCCGTCACCACATGTGACCACAGCAGAGTGACCCCAGGTGTTCGGCAGTGCAGCTGAAAGCAGTTTGTCCTGCTATGGCTATCACCCTTATATGCCCAAATCCTAGTCATTTAGATGTCTCCCAGCTTATGTGGGTCCCAAATAGGATTTTTGTTTGTTTATTTGTTTGTTTGTTTCTAATTGCCCACTTGATTTTACAGGGAGCATGGTTCATGAATCCTACTAGGTACTTGTGACCATTTCTAGGTATCTAAACACTTTAAAAAAATATTTCTTCTCAGCCTTGCTGGAGTTCAAGAGCTTATTTCCCTTTCCTCCCCCATTTCTCCCCCATTTCTCTCCCATCTCAAAGACCCAAGGAATTAAGGTAGGAAGTCCTTCTTGACAAGTTATTGTTGTTTTTGTTGTTAACAATTAACACAACTGTCTGCAGGGTTTCAAGGAGAATTAGAGGAAGTGGGATTTTTGTGAGCCCCAGCAGAAAAGTGTAGATGTTTGTTCCTAGATTACCCTTTGCTCTTCAGTCTCATATTCAGGAAGGCATGTAGTGGTCTTGGCACATAGATTTAAGAGCTTGGCTGAATGGCCTTCCAAACAGAGAGTGCCAATAGCTTTATTGTGCTGCACAGGTAAATATAACAGGGTCACTTGCTCTACTTTTCATAATGTTTTGACTATTTCTTGGTGGCAGTAAGGAGATTTGGGTTCCATGTTAGAGGTTATGAAAGATATCCTATGTCACCATGGAAAGCTATTTAGGACACATTTTTAAAGTTCTAATTTTTTTTAGATGTCTCCTTCCTTTGCAGAAATTGAAGCCAATAAACTGAGTCTGGAAAAAGGGAACAAAATTATAAAACTATTTTGAAGGCCTTGACCTTAATCTCCGTGTTCTATAGTTTTTCCAAATATGATATTTCAGTTTTTCCCAGATCTGGTCTGCAAGTAATGTAATTGCCATTCAGAAGGAAGTCAGAGCATTGATGAAACTATAAATCTGTGTTTCAAAACACCAAGACTGGAATACATCTCACTGTTTTGCTTTTGCTGGAATATTTTTGGTCTTAGTGCTAATGCATTTCTGTCTGCTGAGTTCTAAATTATTTCAACAACATCCTGTGCTATATTTTAGGGGTCGGCAAAACTTTTCAGCTGTACTAATGAATAAATGCCCATATAAAACTGAACTGAATCAAATATCAGAGATAATCAGCAGGAATATTTTATCCTGAGACTTTGCCAGGACTACAAGTGGGGAAGCATGGTCAACAATGGCCACCTTTTGCCTCTGCCCTAAATCCTGACCTTTTTTATATGTACAATGCTTTATGCTTCAGATTAATTTATCTGACTTCAGACACTTATTTTAAAAAAGGCGTTATTTTAAATGAATTGAATCATGGTCTGAGCATACCCTCATTGACTATACAACTTGCTTCAGACATCTGGGTTTCACACTTAGTCACCTCATTTAAGTGTTTAAAGCTGGATGAAGCTGATTCCACCTGAACAGAGCATTCTTGGGACATTTTCATTAGGGTACATATACTGCAGTTCTCTATTGATCTTCCTATGAGAGGATGGACATCATGTATCATCAATTAATGAAAAAATGTCTGAACATTGCTCTCCAATTCCTGTAATTATTTTTATGCGGAATTAGGAAATGAATGACAGGCTGACAGAATACTTTGGTATTTAAAAGCAGTAATACCAGAAGCTGTTTGATCATGTCAAATGCAAACACCTTATGAATATTCCATTTTGTGTCTTCTTCTAACTTATTATTTTCAGTGATTCTGCCTTCTGACAAAGAAATATTTGTTCTACACAGCATTTCAGAGAGCCAGGAAAGAAAAAGGAATACTGTAATTGACTTTTATTGTCATTGTCTGTGGGAAAAAACCCCATATCATTATAAAGACTTCAAAGAGTTTTTGGGGAAAAAAATACCAACAGCTGTCAGTGATATGTCAATAGGAACACTATGCCTTGGTTTCCTGCAGGAAAGTTAATATTTTTAAATACTTTAGATTTGCAATAACCCAAACAATGGAGTTTGGCAAGGTACTTAGGGAGCAAAACCAAACCAGTGTAGTGGGTTGTTGGTGGTTTTTTTTCTCTTTTTTTTTTTTTTTTTTGAGTTATGAAAGCCCATTTTAAATTATAGGGAGGCAGGACCCCAGAAAACATACCCTGTCAGACCTGTACCTGTGCTGGCTCTGTGCTGTCCTAGGGTAGATGAAGAACTTTTGAAACAAAATTTCCTTGCATGATAGCTTTATGTACATAGTGCATATTTTTAAAAATTCAGTAATATGCTGCTGATGAGACCAGAAAGGAAGACATCTAAAGACAAAGAATGCTAAGTGATCATAGATACCATCTAATAGGGAATCTATAAAAAACATGATTCTACAATGCAAGCAAAAAAAACCTTGAAGTTATTTTATTGACCTTTCCTATTTATGGATGCAGGAAACATTTTTTCTTTATTACTAATTTTAATAAATTTATTCACTTGATCTACAGGGTAACTCCTCCACCAACCCCTCTCATCTCTTTCCACTTCAATGGCCCCAGTGTTAGTACATGATCATCTCTAGGAGAAATAGAGATGAATCAAGGAAATGAACAATAGCATAATTTCAGAAACAGCATTGAGGTACTAGCTGTAAACCACCAGATGATTGCATCTTTGCATGCTGGGATGGAATTTACTTGCATTGATATTTCCTGATCTGAAAATGGATTCATTTTTAACCTCAACTGTTTTTACACCTCTTTGTGGTCCAATTTCATATACAATCAAGATGTTAATGTAATATTTTTAGTCTTCTGTCCTAGGTAATTTTCTTATCTATTTTTAATGGGAGCACCATAGACTATGGCATGTTTTACATCTGAATATGAAATTTCAACTGTGTTATGAGCTGCACTAGCAAAAGCTCAGCCAGTAGGCAGAGGTGAAAGATTGATGCCCTCTATTCAGTGCTTGCTAGACCACATCTGGAGGACAATGTCCAGTTTGGGTCTTCCCAGTATAGGAAAGATGCTGATTAACTGGAGGGACTTCAGAGGTGAATCACCGAGATGGGTGAGTGCCTGGATGTGCTGGAAGAGGCTTTTGTTCAGCCTGCAGAGGAAAAAGCCAAAGGTAGTGCCTTCTGTTATCCTCATCTTCTCCAGAATAACCCATTAGGGAGTTAAATCAGACTATTCTCAAATTACCAGGTTTTAGAGGAGTTGGTTACAAGCTGCAGCAAGTCAAACTGTGTTGGATATGAAGGGAAAAAAAAAAAATCATGATGGTGGTTCAACCCTGTGTCAGGATGACCAGAGAAGCTGTCCTTAAGCTCCATCCTTAAAAATATTAAAAAAAGAAAATAATTAGAATGTTTCCAAAAGCCAAAAGAAAGGAGGTTTGCGGTATATTTCTTTTACCTCATTACACAAGAGATTAAAAAAAACGTAACAAAACCACCAAAACATTTTCAGCAAAGAATAAGAGGCAAAAAAAAAAAAAAGTTAAATTTTATTCTAGAATTTTAACAAGGTTTTTCCTTGTCTGTAATAACAATGCTGATATCTGATATATCAGCTGCAATGTGTCCTAACACCTTTCCACCCCAAACATAGAACTCTAACTTTTCATACTACATATAGATGACACCTAGACCAATTTTAAATCTTTTTTTCTACTCAGGAAAGACAAGGAATAACAGATGGTTCCAATTAAAAAACAGCAGGAGATTTTTTTTTTTAACCGAGCAATCTGGGTCATGAGCAAATACAGTTTATTCTTCCTGCTTCATCTTGAAATTGAAAAGAATTTTGAAAAAAAATCATGACTGGATATCTATAAGATAAGAAATGTAATTAAGCCAAGTAGGAGTCAAGCTGCTTTTAAATACCTTTAAGCAGATGGAAGAATGAAAGAAACCTTAGGCGATACCAGATATCCTTTGGAAAACAGAGGATTATACTCATTCCTCAGTGACCACTGTATTCCACTGTTATTCCCAATGGTTTGGATAATCTGATACTAATTGCAACTATTTTGACATTTGTCCATATAGGTTGTCCAGTATAAAGACTTGGGAGAAACTACTGTTTTTCTGTTCCTAGGCAGAACACAAGAATCATCACAACACCTCACAAAGTGCAAACACACCAAAATAAGTATTGCTTTCCCAGTCCCCAAACTATTCACAGAAATAGTACTAAGATTTATTTTATTACTCAGTGTAACACTCTCTCAAAGGAGTATCATCACAGTGAGGTCTGGTTGTGCAGGCAAGAAAGGATTCCTGGTGCTCTTGCTGAAGTCATCTCAGTTAGGAAAGAGGCAGAAATCCGTGGCAAGAGGCCTGGATTCAAATCTGATTTTTGATGCAATTCCTTGTATCAGCTATTGAATATTCAGAACAGCTTGGCTAATTAGTACCTATTTCTTCAATCAAGGTGCAGTATTGGTTTGTACAGATGACAGAAATGACTTTCTGTTATCACATAAGAAAACTGCTTTTTAGCTCCAAAGTGCTAAAGATTGTGTCTTGGTATCTAAGATGCCAGGCTTGCAGCTGGGGTCAAGCCAGAGTAGCAATCAATCCCATGTATAAAGCATTTACTATGTTCTACTCTTAATGAGAAACAATCCACTTAACACTGGAAAATAAATACACAGATAAAAGTAGTTATTTAAATTATGATCAGCACCAGCAATTTAAAAGTGGTGCTTTATGTAATTAATGTTTAGCAACGAATAAATTTCTTTACCAGTAATTAAACACTAATTAAATAATTTCCTCAGGAATGTGTTTACTAGTGGTATTTCTGGATATTCATTTTCCTTTTAAATGTTTCATAACTGTTGTTGAGTAATTAATGTTCACTAATTAATTTTGAAGTAAGAGTCCTGACCCTGCCAGCAGTCTAGGAATGGAATTCCCTTAGCTGATGTGCATTCATTTAAAGCTATTCATAGTCAGACCAAAATACAGTATAGCTTAGAAGGGACAAAATACCGGTGCCTTATAGTTCTGAAAGCTCTGGATTCTCAGTGAGGTGTGAGCTCCAAGATGCAGGGCTGCAAGGATTATTTGGGTGTTGGATCCGTGTTTGTGCTGTGAGTGACTTAGGGATGAGCTGCTGCTCCAGTGTGGCATCCATCCAGGTGCCTTTAAGTTATTGCAGTTCACAGGTTAAATGAAGTGGCTGAAAGATTACAGTGTTTCTGAGTTGAATTTTTTCATGTTGTCCAAGCTCACTGGAAGTCTCTCTCCTTCCTAGGCTGTTGTGGAGTGGGAGTTTCCCTAAGGCTTGGGGGCTGTCTGTGCAAGGAGCACTCCTGGCAGCTGCAGCTGCAGACAGACCCTGTGCAAAGGTAAGGTCTCTCAGGCAGCCTTGGAGGATGGATGCACAGACTTTGCAGTGCCCAGCAGCAGCTACATTTAAAAGGTACCTCTGCTTTGTAAAACAACCATGGATGGAGAGT
Source organism: Nicator chloris (assembly GCA_013400495.1). Classification (NCBI taxonomy): domain Eukaryota; kingdom Metazoa; phylum Chordata; class Aves; order Passeriformes; family Pycnonotidae; genus Nicator; species Nicator chloris. The sequence continues at coordinate 10,486 of WAAE01040623.1, read as the reverse complement.
CTGGCCACTGGCTTCACGTCCTAAAAACCACAGCAAGGCTCAGTCACCTAGACATTGCTATAAGGTTTGGAAAATGAAGCTATTTCCAATTAATTATTTCAGACTTAAAGTATTTTTAAAAGAACAAGTATTTTGAAAAGTATTTTGAAAGAACCAGCTGCAGCTCCAATTTCACAGGGTCAAATCTCGTTTTCATTAATGATGGCTTTAGAAGGGTCAAAAAGCTCTGTCTGAGTTGGTCAATATTACAAGATCACAAGCAGCAAAATGAATGGGTTATAACTGCTTGAATGCACATGACCTGTCTATGCTCAGTGGTAATTGACTTCAGAGTGACAATTTGTGGGCATTAAGTCAGAGCATGTTGTTAGCCCATGGATGTTCTCAGTGGCAGGGCATTCTCTTTAAAGTGCATCTTTTCAGCCCATGCATGTCTGGACCAGTCAAGAACTAATGAACTACTGAAACCATCATAAATCTTGAAGAAATAGCAAGAAAATACAGAATAATGATTCCTTCCTACCATTTGATTGAAAAACATGGCTTGGCTTCATTATGGCCCCATGATATTCACAGGCAAAATAAAGAAAGGAAATAATCTGAACCTAGTTAGAACGGTAGGCACAATTCTGCTTTTATTCATGCTGAGGTAAATCTGGAGCCACTCATGTACAGCCTGAAGGTGGCCTTTATTTTTAATTGCTGTATTTTAGTGCTATTTATTCAACACAAAAAGGGAAGGCGTCAACCTGGGAAGCAGAGGTGGTGATATCTGTGAGCTAATACTATACTATGAAAAATGTGTCTTTATAAGAGTAAAGAAAATACTAATGACTTAGTTGGAAAAATAATTAAAGGATATTGTTGACATTTTTGTCAATTGCAAACATATATTTTACTTGCTTTCAGTTTATGAAACAATGACTAATTTCAGCAATTAATTGCTGTGATGGAGAACTCTGTATTTGAAGTTGACATACCCCATAATTTTACATTATGCTTCATGAACCTAGTAATTTTAAACGAGTATCATTTAATTCTAAGGACAATGAATGAAATAAAAGAGACCCAGGAAGTTATGGTGCAGTATAGAGGAGTTTTTTCCCTTCCAGTCAAGCCTATATTATTATTTTTCTTCTGGTGTTTTTATAATATCTTATTCCTCAAAAGTCACTGTGAGGCCATTTCTACAAAAGGCTGCAAAATGCTCAAATTGCCAGCTGGGAAGTGCAGCTCTGCTTTCTGATCCTGCCTTAGCTTTGAGTCATGTGTGGGTGACTGCAGCACGCTGTGAATGTTGGCTGTGTCACTGCAGGGAGGGGGCGGCAGCTTTGTCACAGCGGCGCTGCCTCTGCCCCGAAGCCTTCTCTGGCGTTCCCAGGGCAGGACACGCGACTCCTCTGGGTCTTACACGGGACGAACACTGCAGATATGAGAGACTGTAGCATAAATAAGGTCCCAGCAGCACCAGGTGACCTTTGCTGGGGGAACGGGACCAGGATGTGACTCTACCGCAGGCAAACAGAATAGTGAAAACTCATCAGGTGAGACAGGCAGAGGGCAACCAGAGAAATGAAAATTAAGTGATCAAGTGGCAGCAAAGGCTAGTAACACATACTGGATTAAAAATATAGGTTTGCCAAGTCTGAGGTGAATTTGGTAAACCCAAGATTATCTGCTCATCTAGCCCTCCTCTAATTTGACCCCAGTGGGATTCTGTGTGGGAACAAGGAGAGAAGCAGGGAAAGGAAGTAGCAGCTAGTGATTAGAGAAATGTAAGCACTTCCTTTGTGCCTTTTATTGTTATTTGTGCCTGTGCAGCCAGCACTGAGAATCCCATGACAGGTTTGCCCAGTAAAGTAACAAATATGACCTTTTTTTCAAACTGTGGGTATTTTTCAAATAGCTCCTCCTTCCCAAAATCCAGAGATGAATATAATTGTGGATATCCATGAAAGTCATGTAGCAGTGACTAGTAAAAGTGAAGGAGCTTTTATGCATTCAGATGAAGAACTGCACAGTTCAGAGCTGAGATCTTGCTGCTTGCTGCTGGAGTTAGGCTGTCACCATAACTGAGAGCAAAGTGTGTGCATTTAACAGGATGCCCTGTGCTTTCCAGGTATGTTCATTTACTCCCTTGGGGGATTTATGTGTAAATGAGACTTAAAGCCATAAAGAGAGACTGGGTGGAGAGACTGCAAAGTGTTGGGCACACCATATTCAGGAAGATCGTGCACTTTGAAGGTGCACTTTGTGTGAAGTGTTATTTTGCCAGTGTTAGCCTGCCCTCTAGGTGCTAGATTTCTCTTTGAGATATATTGCACAGGTGGCATGTATAGGCTGGATCTGTGTGTGTTTCTAGGACACAGCATTTGCTTAAAATCAAATTTGCTACCCAGAATTGCAGAACCAAGCTGCTTTATGCTGTGCTCCTTGTCACAGGTGCCTTTGAGGAAGTGTCAGAGTAAGTGCTTTCCAGGCAGCTTGAGAAGTATGGGGAATTTGCAGCAAGAATAAAATCATGGTAGTAGTAGTAATAATAATAATAGTTGTGAAACAATATTATGCATGAACAAAATTAACTTCCTGTACTTCCAAAATAATATATTTTTACCATCTTTACCTTTAAAACCCATAATTTTTCATCTCCATCTGCTTCATGGCTACATAAGATAAGATCAGTCTTTAAATTTGAGAAACAACAGAAGGTCAGTTGTCAAGAGAGTTATCATGCCAAGAGGTATGAAACTCGATGAGCCAAATATAATTTGTCACTATTATTTCAAAAAGACTTGAATTCTGTGCATCAACTAAGCATCATAAAGATTTAGCTGAGCAGGGAAAGAAACATTTCTTAGTTCTTCCTATGTCATGATTAAATAAGAGATGATGTACTTGTTTGATATTCCTTTTGTTCTTTAAAGTTTTAATGGATTCAGATTCATGGGATTACAGAGGTGGCTCAAGCTGATGATCAGTTAACCAAATTCATTCAAGTATTGCTTTGGAGAAAGAAAGGATAGTCTTGGGAGTAAGTAGAAGTTTATGACACCAAGAAATTTCTCTTGGATCTGTTCGCTGTTATTGCACTTCTTTGCTGCAGTGTCCACTTAGTTGACTCGTGTCTCAGTTTCTCCATTTGTCTGAATGTCTGAATGCTACTGTAGTAGCACTGTCAAGTTTTTTGAATGGGTACATGAGCTTTGTTTGAAGTTCTACTGCTGCTGCTTTTTACAGCCTGATGTTCTGCAGGGCTTCTCCAGTTTCGTACATGGATGTACTGCCCTGGTGGAGAAGGCCGAAGGATGAAGAGAAAACCATTCTCCTGTGGCCAGCTCTGCTCTGAGCCCAGCTTTCTTTGCATCCAAATTGAGTTAATCAGCTTGTTGATATTTATGTTTTGGAACAAAACTGGGAAAAAAGGATGATGTTAATGAGGACAGGTAGTAATGAGGGATGAAAACCATGATACAACTTTGCCTCTCTTGGGAGGGGGTGTTACACAGAGGACACTGTGTTGTTGATGGATGTGCATAAGGAGAGTATTGAAGAAAAACCAGAATCAAACAATTTAGGAAAGAAATGGGGTAAATTGAAATGACTTTGCTGTCACAGACTGTACAGTAACTCCCAACCTTTAAATTTCTCCTTTGACCTTGAACATTGAATGAATGTTTTTCTGGTATAGCAGAGGAGCTTAGGTCTGCAGTAGAGGGAAAGGAATAACTCTTAGCTGATAACTATTTGTTACCAAACACCAGCCGAGGTTTTCCAGCATTTGAGAGCTGGGCACTGCATCCATCTTCAGTACATTTAATGACACAACCTCTGGTTTATTAATGGATGAATACTTCTGGGTTCTGTGAGGCCTTTCTTGCTGGAGAAATATCATCATGCTTCAGCATTGCCTGTTGCTTGGTAATTAGGCTGCTCTTCTGTCAAGGAAGACTTGCAGATTTGAATCGTTGTTAGGAAAGGAGCTGATTAGATCTAACTCTTATTTTTTACAATTCTTTTTCTGCATAAGTGGATGAATTTAGGGGAAATCACTGAAATGAGGAAGGTACCAATGCCAGCTTATCTGGCAAAGTTTTATACAGAGCTCAACATAGGTCCTGGGTGTATTCATCAGATGTACAGCTTTTGGCAGGGGAACCATGTGCCTAATGTTCCTGAGGATCTGGGCTTCCAGCTCATACTCTGTTTTGATGAAAACAGTCCTTTTCAAGCTCAGCAGTAGAAATCTGAATGCCCAAGAGGTCTAAAATTGATCACTGTGCAGTCCACAGATGACTGGAGGAAGAAGTGGAAGCTAAAATTAGGGATCAAAGGCTGTGGTTCTGGAGTTGGAAGCACATGTTCCAGGGTGCTCAAGTACATTCACAGATCCAGCCATCAGCCTTTACCATGAAAATGTATCAAAGCAACAGCATTAGAATCATATCTTCTCAAGTCATTTAAGTATAGTATGGGTTTCAGCTGTCAGACTTGCTGGGAATATTCGATCTGACCTGTAATCAGTGGCTTTTTTTGAGTAACAGGCCTTTACAAACCAAGTGCTAATTATCTGAGGGATGATTGAGTCCTAACAGAGTGATAAATGGATATGTCTGTCAGTGATACTCCAGTACATGTCAACTTGAAGTTCATCAGATTCCCTACTCATTGTACTCCCTGCTGCTGGATTACAGTCTCCTTAGGTGCAGATGTTAGACATGCATTGGGTTTGACACTGTCACTATGAGATCTTTGTATTTTAAGTGTTGCTTTAGTCTTAAAAGAAGAAATATGTCAGCACAAGTCTTCACAGCATGGCAGACAGCTCTGGATTCCCTTTGTCAGTCAGATCTTCTGAAGCACCTAGCTTTAAGGAAAGGTGTCTTCTCAGAGGCACACTGAGCTGAGCCCCAGGATCCTTATTCTGTGTCAGATTTCTACACTGCAGTGTCTCATGAGTCATAGAGGTGATTGAGTGCCCCCTGACATGAAACACAATGAGCTTTGTGCAATGTCAGATTTCCATTTGCTGTGAGTAATAAACCATTAGGTGTGCTGTGTAATGATCACAGAGGTAATATTTTTTAAATAAACTTGTTAATTTTTTCACTTTAATCCAAGAGTCACTAGGATTTCCATTCCGTGCAGCTCAAGTTTGTTTTTTCTACTCTTGGCCATTTTTAACTACAGTGAAATTTTAACAGGCTCTCTTGAGGTCCACAAGAGTACGTAAAGCTCAGCTGCTCCCTAGTGTCCAATTCAAAAATCCCTAGAATAATTCTGTTTGGTAAGCAACACAGTAATTCTCATTTCCTAATTGCCCCTGTTCTCTCATCATACATCTTGAGGGAAAAGTAATCCTTGATGAATGATAAATTTCCCTTTGTAGAGTTTTACTGCATGGTTTAAGGTCCCTCTCAGAGAACTTGTTGCTTACAAATCACATGCAATTTCTGTCAAAGCTTGGGGATCCTGAGTCAATGATAACTTCTTGACTTTTTTAAAATCAATCAAAAAGTTGGTAACAAAACTCTTTGCAAGAAGGAATCAGCTGTGTTGTTGATGTCTCCTGTAGCCTAAGACATCATTGTTACCTGTCCTTTTCTGAGATGAGAGAGCTTTTAGGCTGCTGATAATTTATAGTCTCAGACAGACAGGATCAGGCATGCCATAATTTTCAGTCTTTAAAATAGCTATGTATCTCTGACAGTTCCATGGTATATATACCCTTTACAAAACAAAGAAAACAATTTCGCTTTGATCAATACAAATGTCATAGGAGGAGATTCTCCCTTTCAGAAAATCAGCTTCCTCTGAGGGGGGGAAAAAAAAGCTGCAAAAGACTTGTGATATTTTCATGCAGAAACATGAATTTTCCTGTTCTGGTTAATTAAGAAAATGTCATTGAAGTTAAAACTGTCATAGCTATGAAAGAATGCTTGGCTTCACACCTAGAGAAAGGAAGAAGTGCACTTTTAGATTCAGTGGTAACTCAATAAATCATAGGTCTTGCTTTATCAGTGCTTAGATATGGAAACAAACAACAAGAAAATAGTGACTAAAAGATTTGAAAACCAAATGTATCTAAACAAAGCTATTTTTTGGAGAGAATGTGCTCATGATATGGAAAACTGGGAGCTGATTGTGCAACTCAATGCAATATGGCCGTGATCTTATCTTGTTTATTTGAATTTGTGGAAAGATTGCTGTTTTATGTGGTGTGTACATGGATTATGGTAGCAGATATATACACAGATTCATTCTATGTCAAATATACTTAAAAAAATTAAACATTTTACAGTGTTTAAAAAAGACATTCTTGGTCAGGTTGTAGCCCAAAACCCAACATTCAAGAAAAAAAATCAATCAAACCAGCATGCTGTTCCTTAAATATATGCCATGCAATTTCTGGTTAATACCAAAAATAAATTGATGATAATTAATAAATTAATTTAAAAATAAATTTAGAAAAAGGGGAATCAGCAGCCTTCTTGAAGCAATTATAAAAACTCAATGCAGTTGAAGAAAGAGAGTCACCATTCTAATTTTATTTGCCCCTTACAGCACAAAATTGCAGAAGTTTGAAAAATTAATGAAATGCTTATCATTTTTTCAGACATCTTTAACGAACTTTACCAAAAGTTGTGTAATGAAAAAAGGTAATTAAAAGCAAAATAATTTTAATTTCTGATGTTGCTTTTGGTTGTTTAATGAGTGACTGGCATGAATTTAGAAGCTTAAATATGAGCTTCTGCTAGCCTGCAGATGTACCGGTTCTCCTTGTAACTCTGATCTGCTGACTGATTTATTCCTCCCCTTCTCTCTTTGGTGAGAGTTCAGGTTCATTCAAACAGAATAATTTCAAAGTGATTAAGCTCCCTTTCCAGTGATGCAGGTAGACTTTCACCATTTTCTGCTTGGTTAAATTATATTACCTTGGAGTAGCTGGGTAGAGAAGAAGCTTGTACAACCACTTTACTACTAGAGGTATTTTAATCATGAGAGTAAAACCATGGCATGAAAAAGGAATATTCCAATTGTTCATCTAAGGGCAGTGTCACCAGTTTTGATGAGCTTTGTACCTCGAGCTTTTTTTTTTTTCCACTTAATAGTCATCTCTTCAGGACTGTACTAATAGCTGAGTTGCACTAACACAAGCTGGATAGGAACCAGCTGAATTAGAACTCTGCTTTGTAGCATGTAGGACACTGGAGAGGAGGGTGGATGGGGGAAAGTTAGAACCTTGGGATCTAAATATTGCTTTTGAATGTGGTCATTTAAAGAGAAAACTTTATTTTGCTGGGAGAATATTTTTTCAGTAAATATTAATAAATATGATCTGTTGAGTGATTCTAAAAATACTAAGTTTACTAGGTTTTTCAAACAAACATGCCTTTAGAACCTTTGAGCCTCCCATCTCATGCCCAAGGAAATGAGCTTATTTTGCTTCAGTTCCTGTTGAATTCTTGGTTTACTTCAGGTCTGCTCACAGTTTTCCACCTCTCACATCTCCCACATTTAAACACACACTAGCAGCAATGGGCAGGGTGAGGGGGTTTCATACAGGCTGAGAAACATTTTCAGCCCCACAAGAAGAAGTCCCACATAGCCACTCACCCTCATCTCCTGGCCTTGCGAAGAATACCTCAGCAGGTTCTCACCCACACATTCACTAATCTCCAAAGGTTCCCTTTAGCTGCAAAATTCCCCTCTCTGTCTTGTCTTGCCATGCATCTGCCTCATGGCATATCCTGTTCTTCTTAGAAGAGATCCAGCTGCAAATTACCCTGACACATGGGAGTTCTCTGCTGCTGCCTCATTAGTGCAGCTACAGCAATGACAGCAGAATCCACTAACTTCACACATAGGACATACTTAGATTGTATCATCATTCAAGACAGGCTGCACCCATCTACAGACTAAAGTTCCTTCATGGTGGAGTTATTTTTTTCAGGAGTGCCACAGGCAGAATTTTTGGGAGTGTGAGCCTGCTAAAGCACAGCACCCGTTTACAGGGCCGTTTGCCAGTGCTCAACAGCATAAATCTGAGAGCATGGCTCTCATGGGAGCCAGCTGTTGGGTTTGCAGCTTGTTCAGAAAACATGGGCTTTTCTCCTGTGTTGCAACACATCTTTCTGTTTACAGGGCATCTCATACTGCAGAGAACTATGCATTAGAAATTAATGAAGGCTGAGTTAAAATTACCAAAATAGCACTTCATATTTATAAATACTTATGTTCATTATGAATGTTATTTGTACATATAATGTCCTCCAGCTGAGGGAATATGGATATTTCTAAACTTTTTTTTCTCATGGGGATTGCTAGTTTTAAGTTTTTTACCACTTTCTTCTCTCCTACAAAAAGTTATTTCCTTTTTTTTAACCAAGGCCATGCTTTGTATAAGGATAAGGCTCATAGACAACCTTGTAGGCTCTGCGGGAACAAGGATCTAGAAACAGCTTGAAGGGAAGAGCCAGGGCTAAAAGGTAAGAGTCAACCAGCAGGTGGATCAGCAGATGTGGGACTAAAGTAGCTCAGAGCCATGGAGGTGAAGGACCAGTTAAATTGAAGGATTTTATAAAGCCTACTTTTTCCAATGACTAATCATGACAATGGTCAGATTCCTTTCCCAGCTGCAAGGACGGAGCACCAAATGCATACTCATAAACTTACTTATTTTTAATAATTTGAGACTGGAGTTTAGCTAGCAGGATAGAGAACTGGAGCAAGTAATAAGAGTAAGTATCTCAAGAGCCAAATGGCAGACCTGGCACCTGCCCCTCTCTGGTGATGTGCATTGATGCCCTCTGTGAATTGCCCCTCATCCCTAGGTTTATGACTTGGGTGGAAATTTCCCATGTCAGACAATGTGAATCCTTCTCCCAAACAATGTGGAAGAATGTCTGTCAGGATGTAGGCAGTAGCTTATCCTGCCACTGTTCTACCCTGCTGTAGGCCATGCCTTTTAAACAAAAGGATGTCATGTAGATTACTGTGGGCAAGGTAACACCATGCCTTTAAATAATGTTATTTATCACAAAGTTCTCTGTGCCTCTCAGAAAAGGAATAAAGAAACCCCTTATGCTCAGCTGAGTAGGACCTCACTCAGGAAATAAACCTTTTTCACAGTGCCCTCAAATTTTAGGCATGAGAATGACCATGCTACAGTTTACATAGCTGAAAATAAAAGCTGCTTAAATTCCTTCTGTTGACATCTGCATTGTTAGCACCTCTTCTCTGTATGCTTTAGAAGTAGTTTTGTTACAATACTGTGACACTGGCCTTTTGCACTGCTGGATTATCAACGTTATGCATAGCACAGCTAGTAAATATGGTATTTAAAATTTTTTAAAAAAGGTTTGTTCTAGTTTTACCCAATATTCTTACTGGATGATGGATTTCTTTTCTCTGTCCTGCTTTTGGGAAGAAGGCTTAGGTTTGTATTTTTTGTTTTTCAGAAGAAAAAATTAGTCCATTGATGGCTAAGAAAAATTTTTACCTGAGATTCTGCTTCATATAACAGTGACTGCTTTGAGATTTGTGGGACCTTGCTACTTTTCAAATGCAGCAAATTGTAGTTATTTCTGGACATTTAAAGACTTATGTTGAATGTGTTTTCAGGCTTGTGCATAACAATTTTATGGCACATAGGTAAAAATCTGTAATAAAAATGAAAGTTTTCTCTTAGCTATGCATGTCTCCCACTGTGCTGCTCGGTTCCTGAGCACTGGCCACAGGGAGCAAACAAAGAGCTCCTTAGATTGTGTTTGATCTCCAGAATGCACCGGAGCAATCTGAACACTGGCCTGAGTTCAGCAGCTGTCAGCAACCCTCTACCTTGTGGCTAACACCATCCTGCTCACTGCTCCTCAATCCCTTTTTGTAGTCAACGATACCAGCTGTGAGTCAGCTGCTGAGAAAGCTGTCCTAATCCATGGGCATGAAACATGGAATGAACGTTCATTAGAAGAATGAAAACATATTTTAGTCTTCAATTGAGTGTATTAAGTGTTGCAGGAAAAATAAAACTAAGGTTTGACTTCCAAAGCCAGAAAAAGATGTTTCTTTTCTGTTGCCCAGAAAGGTGATCTGCTTAATTCTGAAGAGCCATAAGACAAATGTCAGTCATTAAAAATAACAATAATTAAAGAAAAGAAACCAAACCACAAACCTGATTATTCCTCTAAAATTTTCTTAGAGGTTTTTCTTTTTTTTTTTTTTTTTTCTTTCTCCTCCATGTAGTACAAATGGAGACATGGGTATTTATAGTACAAAGTGCAAATATATATTGTCATATATGAAAGAATTCAAACATCTGAAGCAACTTTAGTTTTTTAACTCTCATTTTGACAGTTTTGTGTTTCAGCTACATTTTACTTCTAGTATGGAAGTGTCAGGCATGGAAGAGAAAAGGAAAGCTTATCTCAAAAAAACCTTCTGTGGTATTTATTTGTCTTCTAAAACAGCAATGTCCAAAATAAGTGCT
>WAAE01040592.1:0-11866 GCA_013400495.1 Nicator chloris | reverse complement strand
GGAGCCTTCTCTTCTCCAGGCAGGAGATCCCCAGCTCTCTCAGCCTGGCTCCATAGCAGAGGTGCTCCAAGCCTCTCATCAGCTTAGAGGCTTCCTTTGGACTCAGTATCCAACATGAGGCTTTTTGGTGTAGAGAAAAAATCACCAGCCCCACAGTTCTTTGTCTAAACTTAATTAGCCGTAACTAACCATCTAACCTAAAAGTCTTTAGATGTGATTTCTTATTTACTTTCAAAATAGTGCTTTCTTTTTTCTCCACTCTTTCTTTTCCACTGCACAAGCAGATGTTTTTTTAACCAGGAGTTTTAAGCTTTCTTAGAAGTACAGATTTCTGGACATCTGTGGGCTACTTCTAATAGCAGATCTGTGATGGATGAACCAGGTTCATGTGTGGAGTAGGCACGCAGTCAGTGTGCCTGGCATTTTGATGTAGGTTTGTGTCTTTCTTAGAGACAAAAAAAAAAAAAAGGATCAATAAATCAATAAAAGATTAAAAGTAATCTTTTCTCCTCAGTGGTTTGAATCCTTTCTAGCAAGAGAGATTCATGAAATGCACCAGTAATTGTTTCCTTTCTTAGAGAATTCATTAACCAAGGCACTAGCTTTTTTATTGTCATGAGCGCTGACTAATACTTTGCATCCTGTTATGCTTTCTCAGGTGCATGAAAATATTAAATATTAAATACATATTATTCATTTGAGTTTCTTATTCAAAAAATGATAATTTTCAGTTTTGAATTAAAGGCAGTTCATTTTCACTGCTGTTGTCTCTCAAAGTCCCTGAGATTGTGTTTCATTCATTTACACAGTTCCTGTCTCTTCTATCAAAATCTCCAAAAAGGAGGAAAGCTTCCAGCTCTTCTGCCTGTTGAGGCAAAAAAAACCAAACTGAATGGAGATTGATCTTCTTTCATTGTAATTTTCTTTCTTTTCAGACTTGGAAAAATGCAGAAGTGATTAACACTGATCTAGCAACTGATTTATTTGACATTTCTGGATGGGTTTTTTTGGAAGTTCCAAAGTACTTTGTAAAGCAGTAGTTGTGGGCACTGGGCTGTGGATCTGTGTTGCTTTGCAAACCAAAGCAGCTGTGGGTGAAGTGAAGGATGAATCCATCAGGTTCAATTCCTCAGGCCAGGAGAGTAAGAGGCAAAGCCAGGAATTCAGCATGTGAGTGAATCAGGTTCATGATGTTAGACCACACCAGTTTCTTCATTTTCCTTCCTTTAGATCTGTTCATGACTAAGACTAAGGATTGTTACAGTGCTGGTTTTCCTGAAGAAGCTTGTGCTGAATATCTGAAATGGAAGTTTTTAGGGATACTGTTTGATGAGAATCAATCATAGCTGCAATATTGCTCAATGAGTGTTTTCTGACACTAAAGAAATCAGTTCAATTTTATTTAAAAATATATGTGTCTTAGGTCGCTAGCCTTTAATAATGTTCTAATAGCTTGAATTCTTCAATGAAGAATTCATGACCTAGAAATCTGAGATAGAAGAGATGCTTCCCATCTGTCTGTAGTCATACACATCTGCAGTAATTCATTTTCAGCAGTGAGTAATTTTTGGCTTGTGGACAGATGTATAATTCAGAGAGAATGCTGCTAAGGGGGAAAAAAAAAGCTCTGGGAAAAAAACCCTTATGGTGAAGACAAATACCTCATAAAAATCTTGTAATGATAGAATTACTACCACAACCTCTTCTACTGTTTTCACATATTCCCTGTCAAGAAGGCCATTTTACGGTCCTGTGCCATGAAAATAAGGGCTTATGATTATCAAATTATTACACTAAATTTTGGAAGGCTTTTTACTTGGTGCTAAAGTAATTAAAAAGAAAGAATAGTCCAAAAGGGAATTCACAATATTGAAAAATAGTGGACAATATGTCAAAAGCCCATAAGCCTTGGTTTTAGTGGTGTGCTGACAAAGAGTGTTCTTGGCCTTATTTTTGAACATTTTTATCAACAGGAAAAAACACCTTCACTCATAAATAGAGAAAAAAATGCTGATAATACTGAAGTTCTCTTCCAACCTGGATGATTCAGTGACATTGTATTCAAACTTTGGGTCATAAATACAGAAGGGGAGACTGTTGGCTGTATTCCTGGGGCAGAGAACCCCATCTTAAGAAGAACTGGCTTTGCACTGGTGATGAAAAAACTGAGGCAAGTGCAAAGCCTTTTAATCTGAGATGTGGTCCCTGAGTGTATTCAAGGACTGTGAGTGGTAAAAGTTCTTCTGCTTTGGATATTGATGTAACTGCTCCTGCAGTTACAAGGCTTTGTCTTGTTCTAGCACTCACTAACTAGGATTTTAGTGACTTGCTCTTGAATTTAAGGATGCACAGGTTTGACACAATTTAGGATCAGAAATATGACTTCCTAGGAGAGTATCAAGGAGATTGGTCTCTTCTGCAAGTAGACCAAGGGATGGCTTGGTGGTACCTAAGAGGTAGCTGTGCAAAGAACATGAGGGAGTTCTTCTGTCTGCCAGGCAAAGCTGCAAGAAAAATCTAATTGCTGGAAGTTTAAGCCAAACTGACAGGGAAAACCAGTCAGTAATAAAGGACACCTACTGCTGGAAGAGCTATCCATGTGCTAGAGTGTAGTCTATGGCACTGGCAGTTTTTTAATTATGATGGTTTTCTAGGTGTCTCTGAGGCTTTCCATTGGAGAGATGGTCAGTTTGATGATTCCAGTAGTACCTTTTGAGTGTGTGTTAGTACTAACTTGTTAGTAGTACTAATAAGCAATAACTTACTTCAGTTTTATTTTGCACTTAGGATGTTTTTTGTGCATCCCTGTGAGCTGTGAACTTCACTTTCTTCATGGCTGGCTCAGTCCATTTTGTGGTTTATCTCAGCATTTCCTAAGAATGTAAGGGCTGCCCGTGTGTCGGAAGAGGCTGCAGCACCATCTCTCCCGTGTTCTGGCTCCAGAAGTGGCCACTGCTTTGTGCTTGAAGGAACTCTCCTGTTTGTTCTGCTCTTGCTCTTTTCAAGCAGCACCCCATTTCTTGGCAGTGCTGGATGCTGCACCAAACAGACATTTGGTCATTGGAACACAGTGCAGTCATTGCTGACTGTGAGAACAAAGCACGTGCTGACATTTTCCCTGCCTTTGGCATTTACCAGCTTACGGATTTCTGACCTGGGTTGGTGTTGTGGCTGTTGCTATCAGTGGCCACTGATGTGTTTTCCATAAACTTGTCTTAACCCTTTCAAGAACCACTTAAGGTTTTGGCATCCACAATACCTGTGACACCAGATGTTACAATTTAATTACATACTCCATGACAAAGCTTCCTGTTGTTTTTAATGTTCTGGCTTGCTATTTCACTGTGTGCTCCCCAGACATAGAGTTGAGACATGGAGTGTGTTTTAAATGCCTTTGTTGTATTCTACTCAGTCACACTGTTTTCAGACTGGGGGAGTTTTCCAGCAAGCTGTTTCATGCTTTGGACCATGCTTACTGCTTGTTCAGGCACTTTTTCTGGTCTTCCATCTTTTTGAGACAGATTCACCTTAGATTTAGGTAATGTCTTTAGAATGTTTGGGGTTGTAGTCCTTTTCTGAGTGGCTAACGTGTTTTGGTGTCTAATTTGGTAATGGCTTCATTTTTGTGATTAATTTATTGATCTTGACTCTCCCTGTACAGTTTCTCTTAGACTGTACTGACATCTAATGGTAAAGCAAAGTGGCTTAGCCATCCTTAATGGCAAGATAAATTGTCTGACAGGCAAATACAATTATATATTTCCTTCTTAATTTAGTATTAGGTTTCATAAGACAAGATGGAATAACTTCAATTTTTGCACAAAAAGGCTGACATATACTTTTTTTCTGGCAATTAATCTCTTTTTGCCCTGCTCAGTGTGCCATACTTATTTTAAAGTGTAGCTTGAATCTTTGCAGGAATAATTCTGAGCACAGCGATAGTAATGTGACGGTTTCATTCTGCAGAAGTTTTCAGTGTAAGTCACAGGATCTTCAGGAAAGGATGTAAGAAGAAAAGCTGTCCCACAGAACTTCCAAAGAGGATGTTCCAGTGTTGTTGTAGCAGTCCCTGCTGCATTTTGAAGAAATACCCAAACAAAAGTCTTTGTCCTCTTTTACTCATCCTCCTATTTGAGGTTCCTCCATATCTTTAATTGAAAGTTTTCAAACACCAATGGATAAGTACTGTTAAACAATACTTTTATAAATGAAATATAGAAAGAAAAAAATCAGATATTTCTCTGTTATATTCCATGTTTAGGTGTAGTACACTGTATAATTTTGAGATGTAAACATTACCTAACTTCCATTATGAAACACAAGCCCTCTGATCCAAAATTTCTGTTTTATACAGAACTGATACTGCTCCTACTGACATTAGAAGGGTTCAGCTACAAATTACAGAGCTTTTTAAAGGGGAGTATTTCTTTCTTATATCATAAACTTTATTTTTTCTTTTCACAGTTAGAGCCCATTTCTTGGCATAGCCTCAGAAAGTTGACTGCTTTATTGAGTAAATACATCTTTAAGTTAATGTTCAAGTAAAAGGAATTTCTCTTAGCATTTTTATGTCATTTTACTTTTGTCTCTTCATCAACATGATTAGATCCTCTCTTCTGCCAAACTCAAGCTACTTTGTTTTGTACTACAGAAGTATTTTGAAATTTAGATCCATTTCCATTTCTTAGTAACAACTTTGATGTATGGTTGACTTGAATATGAAGATTTTTTAATGAAAAAGATAGTGGAGGGTGATGAGACACTGGAACAATTGCCTAGAGAAGTGTGGAGACTTTCTTATTGGAAGTGTTCAAGGCCATTTGGATGGGGTTTGAGCAACCTGGTCTAGTGAAGTTGTCCCTGCCCATGGCAGGAGGGTTGGACTAAATTATCTATTTATTAATTGAAACAAACAGGTACTGCAAAACAAAATGTATAATTATTTAGGAAAATGAAAGTATTTCTAACATGAGGAAAACCACTTTGTTTATATTTACTTATTGCTTCCAGGGCTGTGCAGAGTGGACACTTCAAGGTGTGTGAGGTGTGGTGGAAAATAGAGATGTTACCAGTTTGGATGGGAAGGAAGGAGAAGTAAAGCATTAGTCTGGCTTGTCTTGGGAATTTATCTAATTTTTGATCATCAAAACTGATGGCACTGGAATTTGGAAAGTAAACTTACAGTGTTTCTTATGATAGCCTTACATTATACTTTTTGATAGTTGTTAGTAGAAAGAACAAATGTTTGATTAATTCACTATAGTTTCAGATAAAGGAGTGTAAGCTAGAATGGCTGAGTGAAGTGAAGGTTGAGATTCCCAAGGGTAACACAGATCTTCATGACCTTATCCTCTAATGACCTGTCAATCTGTCCTGTGAATTTAATTTCTGTTTTGGATTTCTTATGCTTCATCTTGTGATTTGGGGTAGCCTATAAACCTCTGCCTGCAACTGACAGTGGGGCAAAGGTAGAAATCAACCTGCAGTTTGTGGGTGAAAGTCTGTGCTCAGGAGAGTTTATACTCTGGCTTTCTCTGAGAGTGAGGTCACTAATCTGAGGCAATGCAGTTTTTCTGTTCAGATCTAGCTGAAACAGTCTGGTCCATGCCAAACTCCCCCATTGGACTGATGCAAAGGAAATGGTCCAACGCTGCATGCTGCAACATTTTGGGTTTGAGGAGAGTCCTTCTCTGATTTTGTGAAATTTGTCACAACCCACACATACACAGGGTGTGTATAATTAGCCTACTGTTTTGCTCTCTTAAAAAAAAGAATAAATTTCTTAGTTTGCTTCCTTTTCATCCTCTTTCTCTGGAGAAATCATGTTCTTTGAATGGGCCTTCCTTCAAATCTTCTCACTCACAGCTAATGTTTATCCTTTATTCATTACCAGTATGATCTGTTTTGAAAATTGAATTGGAAGTTGACTTACTTGTTTATCAGTTCTGTTCTAGCCTGTAGGATTTGCTCTCTCTGCTGTAAATTTATTGGAGAATCACTTTTCCTTTTATCTTGAAGTCTCAGAGTAAAGCTCTTCCTTTCTTAAGAAAGAGCTAAATGCTCCAGCAATACCCAGAGACATATTCTCTTTAAAAATACACGAGAATTATCTGCTTAACTGAAGGAAAAACTAATATTGTTTGCAACAGTGTAAATTTTGGTCTAAAATGTGTACTGCTCAGAAGGGTTCTGTGCATTGATGGTATCTCAGATGGCTTTGCAGATACTACTTGACATATATGGTAAGCACTCTGTGTTCTTAAATCACCTGGATTCTCAATTAATCTTAAAATATTAAACTACAGAAGTCTGGTCGTAAATACTGTTCGGTATTTGGTGTTCAGGTTTTTAGACCGTCAGGCACTGTGCTTGTATTTTTAGTGAATTTCTCAAAGACAATTGTTCATGTTGTGGTTTAGCAATTGCAGTAACTAACACTTCCACAATTACAAGGCTTTTGTTTTGCTGGGAAGCGCTTCCCATATCATCATCTGCTCTTTCTGTTGGAACATGATGTGTAATAAAACTGCATGAGGGTTCAACTTACAATGGTGTTAACATGTTAATTTATTTTTTGCTCAGTTTTTTTTAAAACTTACGACAACTTACCATCAAAAAAAGATGTTAAAACAATGCTTGAAAGCAAAAAGTTACTTGATTTATATGGTACACTTTGAAGCTACTGTAGACAGATAGAAAACATCTGGTGACACTTTCAGTGGTAGGTCAATAGTTACAGATGGTCTGTTCTTCACAGCTGTCATCCAGCTTTGTATGCAGAGTGACTACAGTGGAAAAATCTTTTGCTGAATGAATAAACAAAACAGCACAAGGAGGCCAGCAGGCCTGTATGTTTCTACAAGATGGGAAATTAAATAATCTATACAAATTTAAACCAAGACTACTTTAAAAAATGTTCATTATATTCTGGTTTGGTTTTTATGCTTTAGATCTATGTGATAATTGAAGGAAGTAGATTATAAAACAAAAATGATAAGCAAATCAGTTAAATACCTAGTTTAAGGCTGATCCTGTGCACAGGTTTGGGATGTTGGCTTAAGCCAAGGCTGGCATTTATGTAGTTCTATACTTACATAGTTGGCTTTTAGGATTATAAAATGCATGTTAGATTTGATGTCATGCTTCTGCAATCTTCTAACACAGCCACGTTCGATATTGAGGAACATTGTATTTTGGAAGAATACCAATGCTGAGAAATATAAAAGTGAATTTCTAAAATAGTCTTTGTTTTTTAAAAAATAAAAACAAATGGGATTCTGCATTCTTCATCAATTTTTCTTCTCCCCTTCATAATGGGATGTTATATTCAGCTGAAATCAGACACTATGCAAAACAGCAGAAGAATCTTGAGTTTGAGGATAAAGAGGTGTGGAGGGGAAGTGAAGAGGACAATGAGGTGAATGAAGAGTTAAAAGCACGATGAACGTTGCACATTAACTCCATTTTAAATTAAACAAAACAACATTTTTTTTTAATAAAGGAGCTTTATTAAAAGTCCAAATGCACCAAGCAGGGCAGTACTGGTAAAGATACTTAGTTTAAATGCAAAAGTGCAGTTCTTGATAGTCAAAATATTTTTTGTTATAATTTGACTCAGAAGTCATGAATCATGATGATATGTTAATGAAATGTGCCTATGTTTAGTTTTAGTGCACTTCAGCCTCTAGAAAGAAACAAGCAGATTTCTAGGTTCAGTCACTTGTAAGGCCATTTAATCCTATCCACTGATGTTGAAAGCTGCTGGGCAGGAATAAAAAGAAACAGGGAGGTGGATTATGTGGCTCATTTTAGTGTGCACAGTGCTTGTACTACAGTGTGCTCTGTGTTTGTTTCTCAAAGTCCACTCAGATATTGAAAGGTGAATAGAACTGGTGCTCTGATTATGCTTTTTAGAGCATCTGTATCCATAGTTTTACCACGTCCACTTGCTCATGTGCATTTTATGTTCTACTGCTATGATTGGGTTCTCATTGAGGGATTTTTCCTCCTCTCTCCCCATCCCCCTTCCTGCTTCTCAGAGGTTTGGCTTAAAATGCAGCCTGCTCGTTGCAGTGCCCTTATGCTGCCTTGCCCAGCTCCGTGGTATCTGAAAAGTGCCTGGCTGCATCTGCTGCCAACGAGCTTTGCCTAGTCATGCATAACCCTGCTCCAAATGCCGTTTGGTTGATAGAGATGTTGGCATTCTCTGTTGCCACCGGGATGCGTTTCCCCGTGTCTGTGCCCCTTGACTTGGTTTCCTTCCACTTCCAAGCTGAAACTCTGGATTACGTTATCAAGAGCCTGAAAGTTGAGAGTGAAAGGAGTATTTTCTCTCACTGAGAGCTTTGTGATGCAAAGTTGTGGCTTTCCAAATTCATCTCAGGTGAACGTGTTTCTGTCAATTTATAGGAATATGGAATATGTGCCTGCCCAAGGTGCCTGCATTAGTTTGTTCAGTGGAAGGGCGGAAAAGTATTTGACAGTGAAAAGGCAGAGAACAGCAGCTGCCTTGGAACATTTCCATGCTGGTTGGTCCCAGTTGTGCCATGTGCTTGTATCTCTGCGCTTAGAAGACAATTTGCTGCGAAATAAATACCAGTTTACCTAATATGATTTAAGAACTTTGTAGGTTTTTTTTAATTCTTTAGGTTACATACAGATCACCTCCAGATCATCTGCACAACGGTGCCAAAAATGATGTATTTTAAAGTCGATCTTTCTGTTCACAGGTGGAAATCAGCTTATAAAAGACTGAGCATTTCTGCCTGGTGGCTGGTGTGAGAAGAGCATCACCAAGCTGTGTGGGGACGTTCTTTGAGCTTCCACTTTTATGTCTCTAATGGACAAACACAAAGTGAAGCGGCAACGTCTGGATCGCATATTTGAAGGTTGGACATTTCGATTTCTAATGTTAACTGTGTTGGTTTTGTGGAATTCTGATCTTTTCTTTTGGTCATTCCGTGTATTTTTAACTGAGTTGTAGTTCCTGTTGGGATAATACTGAATGTGCACAAATGCTGGGTTTTGGGTGGAAATGGATCTAGACAAATAAAAGAAATTAGACTGTGACCTATTCTATGGTTGAGTTGGCTTTCATCTTAGCATTTTACAACATTCTACCCAAACACTGTAAAAGATTGTGGGTTTATATAAAACATCAATTGCAAAAGGGCAAGATGACCACTTAGTGCTCTCAGGAGTCTTTCTCTACAGGTTTGCTTCGTGTAGATTGATTTAACAGCTTGTATCTGATCCTTGAAAGGAAGCAAAAAGTCAGATGAGAATGAAACAAAAATTGCAGAAGACCCCCCAAAATTAAATGAGTATTAATAAAAATAGTATGAATTCTAGTGAAAGGAGTTGTAATCATTTGAGTCTGTCATTTTACTTTAAGTCACAAATGATGAATTGCATATTCCTGCTATTCTCTCCAAAAGGGCTTTTAGAGCAGATATGAAAGCTGATTGAGGGATAAGTTGTACTGTTTTTAAGAATATACATGAATGGTGTGGACTAAAAGAATTTTTATATTAGAATGTTAGTTTCTCACTAAAAGGCAAGGGAATAGTTAATTTCTTTTTGACACAATGGGAGACAGTGTACAGACTGATGGGCACATGGTATCATGCACTCTGCATCATGCCTAATGATGTGAACTGGAGGTGAAACCTTTGCCTCCTCCACATGTTGGTCTTGAGACCCTTTCCCAGCAGTTGTGTTGTGTGCGGAGTTCCTGGCAGTGGATTTTTTACCCCTTTGTGCCAATGTGAGTGTGACTCTACCATGAGCTACATTGAGAAGTTGACTTGTACTAAAAGCTTTTGTTGGCATATTTTCTATTAAGGTAAATTTTCAGTCCAGGACATGTTCATCTGACAGAGCAGTTGCATGGAAGGGGCAGTTGGAAAAGCTCAGTTGCTGGGACTGTTTAGCCTGTTGTAGCCAGAGAAAGGGACATTTTATCCAAGTATCAAAGGGTGCAGCTCCACACTTGGTTTGGGTGATTAATCTCCTTGTCAGTCTTCTAAAACTGGCCAAGCCCACCCATGGTTGCCAGGTCCAAACTGTTTCTGTGTCCCACCTAGACTGCTTGGCCAAGTGGCCAGTTGAACCTGCTCACTGGAGACTGATCCCTGCTCAGAGAAATGGGGAACTGACTGCAGAGGACGATGAAATTGGGAAGGCTGCCCCACTTTCTGTGCATCTCTGCAGTTGGATCAGCTAGAACTGACCTAGGAGTGTTCATGCTCTTCTTCTCTGCTCCCAGTCTCAGTTCCCCATCCTAGAGTTTCTGTATCCAACTCTTCAATAAAAAATGGAGAATATTAACATTGTTTTTTCCTTTGGCCTGTGTTAGTCAGCTGAATCAGCAAGTTGTGAAGAAGAATGACAAACCTGTCCTTCCCTTTTGATGGCAGCCAGCAGTTAGAGCAGCTCAGCTCACTCACTGCAGTCTCAGCCTCCTTATGGGCTTATTATGAGCAACAGAACAACGTAAGAGGCAAGAAGTCTGTGATGACATGGGAAGGAACATTGCCAGGGACAGAGGTGACAGACCAGCAGCCACTGTGACTGAAATAGCAGTGGCTTCCCCCAGGCTTTGTGCTCACATCCAGTGATGCTGTTTAATCAGTGCCTTTTGTCTGGCTTGTTTGTCCCTGCCCTGCACCATTCACTGCAGCCATCCTATGGTAGAATCTCTGTGGCCATGCAGTGGAGGGAACTGATCCACTTGAAAAGTAATGTAGGAATAAAAGGGTTGTTTTTTTTTTTTTAGCTACCTTCTGCTTTCTTAATCCCTTTTACCAAATAGCCAGGTTGGGAAAATACAGTGGGAAGGCGAGGCAGAAGATGATCAGGAGGAGAGGGGGTAAAACAGCAGATATGGAAACATGCTTTTAATTTCATAGCTTTGGGAACCCAGTTTGGCTCCCAAGTGTTGGAACTGTGTTCTTCTCTTGTGTGTCTGCATGTTCAAATGTTCTTTGAGGCTCGTAAACACATTTCCCTGTCTGATGATTTCAAATATGGTAAAAAGAGATAAAAACTAGGGGGGTTGCTTTGTTTTATAATGGCTTTTTTTCTACATATGGTCCTGTTCAGGCTTAAAAATTAATTATGCAGAATTGTTCTCTATGTGCCTTTCATAACACACCTTAAATATTTGATATTTTAGAAATACATCTGATGTTTTACAGAGTTCAGGGAATGTAATGAGCTATTAAAGGTGGTATATCTTCTTGGTCAGCTTTTCTGTTCATCAGTTTGTGCATTGCTTTTTTCTCTTGAACTTTCCCTTAGAAGAGAATATTTTAAAGATGCACTTTATTTCTATTGCAAATTCACTTAAAAATAGGCTGCAATAACTTGCTAACTACATTAACTATGTATTTTTTCATGAGTTCTTGAACATAATGTAGCTTAATGTAGCTGAGTGATTTTGTCTCTGAGGTACCTATGATTCCCTTTGATGATTTCTTAAATATGAAATTGAATATTTGCTTTTAATCCCGAAGCTCTTTGCAGTTATATTTTTTGTGCACATTTCAATGTTCTGCCATTGAAGACTGTCCCTTAAAAAAAACAGGTATTAAATTCTGGTTTCTAACTTCTACCAGTAACTGTGAATTATGCTTAGGCATAAGAACATGATTCGAGGCACTCTGAGATGCTAATATTAAACTCGCTTCACAAATTGTAAAATAACATTTAGGATTCTTCCTTTGGAGATAAATGGTATCAAGACATGTGAAAGATTAATTAGCTACTGATTATATTGTTCTTTGTCCCCCTCTCCGGTGATGCTGGTGATTGCAAAGCATAATTACAGTCGTATACATTTGGCAGAACAGTTGGAAGTGTCACA
>WAAE01040569.1:0-10925 GCA_013400495.1 Nicator chloris | reverse complement strand
TTCATTTAAAACACTTTTTTTTGCAGAAAGGTTTAACCAGGTAATTTAAAAAATGTAAAATTTCTCCCTGAAGGAAAATCCTATTAAAAAGAATCTTATGTCATTCACAGTATTTCATTTTGATAAAATTGTAATAGCTCAATTCACTTACCATTTTTGTGTATGAGACGTGAAATATCTCAGTATTTTAAAACATCTGATTTTAAAACTATCCCAAAGCAAAGAAGGAAATATAACATTCTGAAAGTGTTATCTAATAATTACTAAACCATCAGAACATTTCTTCTCTTTTCAAAGCTTGCGAACAAAACGTATTTCAGCAAAAGACAACCCAGTTTGTCAAAACAGTTCCAGTGAAGAGTCTTACAGTCTGGCAGCAACTCTTTGTCCAAGTACCATTACAAACGTCCCTCCTGTATTTGAAATTCCATGTGAAAAACCTTTGAAAATAGGAACAAGGGAGGAATAGAGTTGGACTTGCATTATTTCATCATCTTTTCCACCATGATGAAACACTGATACATCCTATTGAAAAATGCACTTATCCATGTGTCAGAATATCAAAAAGATATTTACATCATCAGCTGTAATATTTATTTAATTAACCCAAGAGGTTGATTTAATAGTTATGGCTAATCTATAGTTAGATATATTTCTCCTTTTTTAAACAGTGAATTGTGCTCTTGAAATTAGCCTGAAAGCAGCCAAGTATTTGACCCAAAACAGCAACAACAAACAGTACACAGCAGCTCTGACATGCTATCAGAGTCATGGATCATTTTAAAGAGCCTGGAAATGATTAAACATGGGTGCTGCTACATGCAGTCTTTAATTGATTGATTTGAGTTTGCGGTCAGAAAATGACTGTCAGCTACAGTTTATCTATAATTATCAGTAATCAAAACCAGATTTTTCTCTCTTCCTAATGCTGTAATGCTCTTTCATTGCTTGAGACATATGTGCAGCTCAGGCATGCATCTGCAGTTGCCTCATAGTGTTAGACTGAACAGCAGCATGCTCTGATGCACACCCAACAGAAAAAGAAATACCTTTGTGCCTCTGAAACAATCACTGTGAGCAAGGAGGAGACAAACTGGCAGAGAAATGCCTGAGGTTTAGAATATTCTCTTCATGTTGTTCTCATGACAAGAGGACAGCAGAGAAAAATCATGTTCTTTCTTTCCCCCCACCCTTGTCTCTCTACTGGATCAAGAGCCATCAGATTTTTCACAGAGCAAATTTTATTCCCTACCTTTTAAGAGAAACAAGAAAATCATCCGTTTGTCTTGGGCATCACTTCTGGAGTCATTAGAAGGACATTTGTTTTTGAGGGAAGTCCCTGAGGATTCTTTGAAACCTGCTTTGATTGCACAGCCTGAACGAGAAGGTGCTCACTGCCCTAAAGCTACTGAGAGCTGTCATCAGTATCCCTGTTGTTCCAGAAACTGAAGTGGCTCCCCTGACATTTGTTTTACTTATCTTGAGAGGACTGATGTATGCCAGGCTGAAGGGATGAGACCATTTCTGTCAACTTCCATTGGATGCTTTATGGGTGTAAACAAGTGGGAAAAAATTGGAACAAACTGCTTTTAAAAAAAAAAAAATAACCCACTGAAATCACATTCAATTTAGAGAATTCATATTACTTGGTCATCTAATTCCAGATAAGAATCCAGGCTGTAAATACTAAGTGATGGAAGATGCTGCCTGCATCCAGAGGTAAGAGAATAGGTCAGAAGCTAGTTAGGGTGCAGGCACCATCCCTTTGCATCCTGCCTTGTTGGGAATGGTTTTAGACAACTTGCAACTCAGTTTGGTTGTCATTGTGAAACCTGCTATAAGGCCAGATTCCTGGGAGTCCAGCTCAAGGAGTAGCTGACCATGGTCCCATTTGACTCCCTCTCACTGCTGACCGCAATGGAATTAATTTCCATAACATGTGAGAAGCACATGAGAGTTGACAAATGTAACAGTCAAATTGAAAAACACAAATCCAAGTTTTCTGGTGTGTTTCCTGGTGGCAAAAAGCAGGGGAACTCAAAGAAGGGGAGGGCTACTATATTTCCAGCAGAAAGAAAGGATAAAAAATGAAAGCTGGGGAAGATGGTAGTACTGAAAAAGGGGAAAACAGATTATGTTCTTCCTATGTGTCTGGTACATCCTACCTGCTGGTGGTCATCAGGTCAAGTAATTCAGGGAAAGATTAAAACTGAAGATACGGAAGGATACTCCAGAAAACATGTTTTCAAAAGCAGCCTCCCCTTTAATGTCTATCTCCCTGTAAACACCAGTTAGGTTTTTTTTTAGATGTCTGGAAAGGGTAGATCTCATTAAATCAAGATGAGTTACAAAATAATCTGCTTCATCAGATCAGTCATGAGAGTGTGTGGATCAGATCTGTATGTATAAAGCAATATATTTACTCTATTTGTTAAGGAAGAGCTGAATAGTGTTTTGTTTTCAATTTTTGCGTACTCTCATCAGTCACTTTGGTGAAGATACCTAAGGAATCTGCTGTATTTTTCCATAGGTCTCTCTACAGCCTTTTGAGCAAGCATCACATAGATGTGCTTTATAAAGAGGAAATATCATCTCCTGTTCGCTCGTGCTGGCAGAGCAGTGTATGCTTGCACACTGCTCCTCTCCAGAACACGGAGATTCTGCCTCCACTTCCTGGTTTTGGATTTATATGCTGAAACTGCAGAGCCCTTGCTTGTCTTTCAGCACATGAGCTCTCTGGCAGAAACTCTCCGAAGTAAATGTGGGGAAAGATAATATGGACTGTGCTGGACAAGGGACTAAACAAGCAGAGCCAAAGTGCTGGGGCCAAACAGCTCTCACCAATCAGAGATTTACAGTCCAGAGCAGTGTCCTGCAGCTCTGGGTCAGCTCTGGGATTTCTACTGGATCTCCTGCTCCTAGTCAAAATCCAACAGCAGCAGCTCCACGTGCTTCCTCTCTTCTTAGAGTGGGAAAGAATAAAAGGTGAAGCCCTAAAGCAGGCAACGCGTGTCCCTCATCTGTGTTGCAACCTGTAAAATGAATGGTCAGTATCACCACAGCTTTGGGGTTTGTTTTTTTAAGAAAATCCTTATAGCAGAAAATACTGGGGGAAAAAAATCATTAGGAAAGGCATACTTGTGCTTTGGTACCTGCAGATGGAAGATTCCTGCTGTTCCATCGTTTCCCTTGATTTTCAGGGAGGTGTTGCATTGCACTGGATGAAAATGCTACCTACAGGAAAATGTTAATATGCTGAAGAGTAGTTGCCAATGGAAAAAATATTTTGGCCCCCTTTGAATTTCTATCTGAAAAGTACTTCAGGGAACCGGAGTTGACAGGATGATAAATTTCTACTGCAGTTTTGAGACTAAAAGTGCGAGCTGGCACACAGTGATCCCCTTTCTTAATCAGTTCAAGATGGACTTGGAAGGGGCTCATCTTGGTCTTCCATGTCTTGCACAGAGACAATGTGTAGAACCAAGCTTAAATTTCACCTCTGGTGTTCTCAGGTGACCGTGTGCGCCACTGAAAAACTGACTACGGTGCTGGCACGTTCGGTCATCTCAAATGCAAGCTGTATGCTGGTGGGATGATTTGCACATTGTTAGGAATGAAATGAGAGCTGGGGATCAGGTCTGTTACACCCAGAAGCAAAACTGGAAGCAAATGAATCTGTGGAGTGGCAGAGGAGTAGAATTAATGACAACTAGAACTGTGCAGCATTTTAGGATGCAGCACCTGCCTTTGGGTGGAGTGGGAGGTGCAACTGGGATAGGTGAGCTTGTGCTGTATCAGACCCAGCTGGTGCACACATTATGTCCCTAGAAGCAGTATTTTCCATGGAAGCTGCATGTACCTGTGCTGATGGCTTTTGCTAAGAGTCAGCACCTGAGCTTATGTGCACCAAGGGCAACAGAAATCCTGCTGTTGATGCCAACACTGCTGGAGCATCTCCTGGGAGTTTACATCCAGGATAAGCAAAGATGCGTCTTGTCTGATTGCTGAAGAGATGGCAAAAAAGAAATAAAGGTTCATGGCTTCATAATTTACAACAAGAATCTGTTACTTCTGCTCATCTAATCTGCCACCCTATACATTGTAAACTGCAGGATTTCTTTAAAATCTCTGGTTTGCATTTCAGCCTCACTCCTCAAAGAACAGTTCACTTTAGCTCAGCTCACTGTAAAGGTCTGTTTCTGGTCTGTTTGGCATATCTCATCTTCAAACTGATTGCTTCTCTGGAGCCTAAAATCTCCTCAGGAACGCTTCATACCTTCCTTTTCCATAATGTTATTGACTAAGTTTTCCCAGAATTCCCAAGACCTCAGAGACTTTTATATTACATTTTGGTTTATTTTTGTGTCTTATTGCAGGCTGTTTTCTTATATTTCTCTGTATGAAGATGCAAGCTCCCACACAAAGAAACCCACAGACCACAGTAACCTCTTGGATGGGGAAAAAATTCTCCAGCTGTTATGCCCATTTTTGGAAAGTGTGTATGAACTACTCCTAATCTGAGTTCATCCAAAACTATTTTTGAAATCTAGCTGTCAGCATTTTTGTCTCAGCAATATTTGTGTTCTTCTCTGAGAGTCACTAAACTTGGACATTGTGGCATTAAACTTTCAAAAAGAGAAGTCAAAAACATTTGTGTTGAGTTGAATGTACTTTTGAAATGGGAATAAAGCTAGGGAGAGCTTATCTAAGAAAATAAGTCATGGACTCATTATGTCCTTGATTTTCTTATCTCTCATTTTAAAATAAGTTATATGACAGGTTTGGTTTTCAGCCTTTTCTATATAGGAGTCTGCACATTTAATTCTTCTGTTAGTCATGTCCATAAAATGCAGGATGAGGGAATATTGTCTTTTAGGGCTGATTGTTGCTACTTTTATTTCTGAACAGAGGTGATCTTAGTCAAGACAACCAGAAGAAGAATCTCTATGTTTGCCACCAAATTAGACCTCCAAAAAAATGTCTCTGCCATTTGCTAATCCCCTCCAGTTCTGCATCCTGACAGGCTCTTGGGGGAGTTTATTTTACTCACTGTCGGTCCCATTGGCCCTGGCCCTCTGTTGTTGATACATGAAGGTCACTTTCCTTCAGTGGTCTGGATGGTGAAAGTCCAGAAATGTTGGCCATAACTTCTATTTTCAAGTCTCCTCCTTTCCTGAAACAGGCCTATACATTCCCAAGTAAGCTGTTCACACCAGTACTTTTCCTATTTCTTTTCCAGGGTCAGAGATATTAGCAACAGAGGATTTAAACTTTCCAAGCAAAAAGTAGAGGAAGATATAATGTGTTTCAAAAAAATTCTTACAAATATGATAAAGCTTTCACAGTATTTCTTTCAAATCCTCTGTATATTTTAATCAATCAATGCTAACTGTTAATTATTAGGTCTGTTAGGAATCTTTTTTCATGTAGGTCTGTATTATGTTTATAATTCTTTTTTATTTTCTCACTAAAACTCTAAATAGTGATAATCATATTCTTCAGCAGTAGGTTACTACATATCAGCTTTCAGATCTGCTGCAGTACAAAAAAGTTCGTAAATACTGTGGTAAACTCATTTTTCTTGAGTAATAGTATTGACTCATATAATCTATATATTATCTCATATTAAGTGAGCTAAAATCTTACTATTTGCACTTGATGATAATATGGGTATATAAATTGTAATGATCAGTGAAACCTCAAAAAACTTCAGAGGTTTTTAAAAGGGGCCTCTTCATCCCGAGTGTGTTCTAGCATTGGTTTCCTGGTATGATCTGATCCTACAAAGACCAGAAAAAAAGAATATTTCCAAGATTTAATATCTCTTCTTAAAATAAATCTCTGCTTCTAAATATCAAAGATTATTTTCCCATGAAACAAGACTCATGTGCTGCAAACATTTTTTCACAAAGACCCTGGAAAAGGTGGAAGTAGAGGTTACATGTACATTCCTCTGCTTATTCTATAACCACATCAGTCATTTGCTGAACAGTGACCCTGGGACAAAGCCATATAATATCACCTCCTTACAGGAGCAACATCAGAGGCAAACAAAAGGAATGACAAAAATTTAAAGCTTATAGGCAACACCTAACTAATCATAGCAAACTTGCAATTCTATTAAAATCTCGGAAGCAGACTCTGGTAGCAATTATGATAAAAATGAGGAAACATGATACTCTACTAGTGTTCTGGTATTATGAGGTTTGCCAGGCTAACAAAAGAAGCTATGGAGGATCACCTGGAAGAGGTTAAACAAGTTGTCATTCTGCCTAGAGATGGTTTGAACACACCCTTTCGGAAAGTCAGACCGACACAGAAAACAAACAAGTCTTGACAAACTATTTGATAAACCTGCTGAGTACAGGAGGCTGCTTACTACCTTTTAAAAAAAAATCACTTAAAGTCCTATAAAAAGATCAGGTCCAGAAATGAAAACAGAAAATAAGTGGAGTATGAGAGTGATATGTGGGACAGTAGTCTTTGTATATGCATAATACTCACAGGGCTACCTTAAAATCCTCCACTCATCTTCCTTCTATTTAATTTAAATGCATACATAACACAAGGTCAGGCAAACACCGGTTGGTTTTCCATACAAATAAAGGATAGGCTAAAATAATTAGGCATTTGGAAAAAGGCTGGGGACTTTGGTTAAGTTGCTAGAGCCAGATGGAACTTCTTTTTTTTTCTTTCTTTATTTAAAATTCAGTGCTTTATAAAAGCTACAAAGAGAGGTTGATTTAGAAGCAAGAAGCAGTATAGCCCATGCTCTTGTAGGCAAGATAGTGCATTGGTTAGTTCAGAAAATGCACATGAATTCCTTTCAAAAAGCTTATTCTTTAATACATGTTATTCCTTCTGCAGGGACCCAGTGGAATTTACTATCCTCCAACACACTGAGGCTTTCTTTTCAGAAATGAGGATGAGAGAAACTGGTTAACTTGCTTATTGTAGCTGGATCTTTGAAGGACTTTTTATAGATACAAATGTTTGGTTATGACATTGTAACCCATAATTATAAATACTGCTCTTTGGTAACATATTAGATAGTCCAAAACATGAAAGTTCAACAGTAATAGTAACCATACCCAGTAGTTACATTCTGCAGTGTTACTGCTGCAGTGCAGTTGTTACATTCTGTTCATCTACACAGCAAAGTGCTCTTTGCAGGGGGGGCACCCAGGAACTTCACATTACGAATAGGGAAATGGGAGCAGGAGAAGCTGAAGAACTTCCAAAGAAAGATAATTGAACAATTTGGATTGCTTGGCTTTATTTTTCCACCATTTATACCGTATCCACCAAAACAGACTTGTCTGTAGAGCTTGGATATTCTCATTTCACTGAACTGCACAGATAATTAAAAGAAAGAGAAGAGACAGAAAATTTTATAAGATTTTTTTTCTTTTTTGGCAGTTTGGACTCAAACCTGAAAAATTAGGAAATGTTCTCAAGGCATTTCCTCTCTTCAAATTTCAACAAACACATTTTTAACTCTATTCTTCAGGGATTTTACTCCCAAGTTATGACATTTCACAGCCTACTACAGCTGTCATTAATTAATGCTTTAGTTCTCCCACAGTACTCTAAATTACAAGATCTGTGGAACATAATCCAGGCTAAGAGACAGCAATATAAAATGCCTACCTTATCACAAAACATCCTTTTATTTTCCATTAATCAGCAGTTAAACCCAGCAAGATGCTTACCCAAGTCCAATTCAATTGCTTACAGAAGACATTCTGGTCTCTAATGATTAGCATCTGATTCCATTTGCAACCATCAAAATGCATTTAAAACATTAAAAGAGAAATTTTATTTTACCTAGGATTTGAGGTAAGATAGGCACATAAGCCATTTAAGTACTGCAAGGATAGATATATAAGCTGTGGAAACAAAAAGCCACCACTAAAAGGTCCCAGCTTTTTCTTTAAAGAGGAAATATACACCAAACTTTTTTCAAACCCACCCCTTTTTTATCTGATGGTGAAGTCCAGCTCACTTCATTTGAGGACCCAATTCATCAGGAATGTCATGTGTTCTACTGCTGAAATATTTGTTCCTGATTCAAGAAAATAATGAAACTTTAAACAGTGGTAAGCAAGCCCAGCTCTTGAAAGCAAATAATATACAGCTCTTATTTTACCAGTGATTTTTGCTCAGCCTAAGGGTGAGCATAAGAGAATTAAATGACTTCTGTAAAATACCACTAGGTGGTTTTTTGAGAGTTTTTTAACAGATCCTTAAGGGCAGCCCCACTGCATAAATATGTCTCCTTTACTTGGAGTAGTGGAAGCCAGGCCGGGGTAAGTCCAAGGCTACCCAGCACCTGGTTTTCTGCGCTATTCATAGAGATGATCTTTGAAGCTGCATTAATATGGCCCATTTTAGAGTGACTGAGAATTTGGCCCAACTGCCTCGCCCCTCCCAGAGCTACAGTTGTTAAAGTTTCGAGTAATGGAATCCAGTAGCATGAAATAGTATATTTATTTTGCTTAGACACACACACGCACACTCACACACACATGGTCATCATAATTTCCTATGACATGTAAGAGAAGAAAACTCTCATACATAATATTCTAAAGGTTGAATATTTGGCTACCAGCTTTTTCCAAAATAACTATTAAAGTTGTAATCGAAAGTGTTCCAGGCCACAGGGTTGGGTGGTTAAATTACACACTGAGGGGGAGATGGGCTGTGAACACTCAATGTGAGCTTTATTTACTCCAAAAATTCTTTCATTAGGAAAACCCAAGACAGGCAACTCAAATTTATAATAAGAAAGTGCCTTTTTTTTTTCTATTGAACTGACCATTTTGGAAACTCAAAGGGTTCCAACATACTATTAATTTTTTACAATGTCAGCATGCTTTTTATAAACTGTTTGGTTTTTTTTTTTTCTGAATTTTAACAGTCATCCATTTTGGAAATATTTTGTACCCCAGAGGAAAGGTTTTGCTTTCCCTGAAGTGGGGAACAGTATCATATTTAAGCCATATGATCTATTTTTAAAAACGCTGTAAATATGGAACGAGCTCTTTCCAAATTGTTCACATTATAAACAGCGCCTTGCAAGGGCTGTGTTTGGTTTTGTTCTTAAAGGGGATTTCTTTCCTGGATTTCCTATCCAAGTGTCAGGGTGAAGGCTCAGCACTGCTTCAGCTTCGTGTGGGCTGGGAGGACCCTGGCACAGAAGGCCACATGGGTGGACATAACTTCCATTTCCTTGTGACTGCCTCCTGTGCAAGTGATCCAGAGCCCCCAGAAGCCTTTTAGCAGCTTTTCCAGCAAGCACAGTAATCTCTGATCAAGCCATCTAAACAGACATACGGTCAGGGTAGATGCTCCAGCAGGCAGTGTGCTGGGGGAAATTGGGTCTGTCCCTTGGGACTGACTGTGATCCCATTTTGCAGTATCACATTTGCTGGTCATTCTGAGTCACAAATATGGTTTAAATCATGTCTATCAGTCGTTTCCTCCCTTTTGTCCCCAAACCATCTCAACCTGAAGAAAAGCATGGAGGGTACTGTTCTGAATCTGTAAGTTTGAAAGGTCACACCTTTATGACTTACTCTGCTACAGCTGAAACTAAAACGAGGAGTGTTTTCTTTCAAAACTCACTGAAATTTTTGAGAAGTTCTTTTCCCATCTCATCCATATAATTCTATACTTCTAACTTTGAATGTTTCAAAGACAATGGTTTAATGCTGTATTACAAATAAATTACAGCTATTCCCTGTTTTTCGGGTTTTCTTCGTTGCTTTTTAAGGTGGGCTGATGGTAAGCAGAATTCTTAGAGGAAGATACACCCATCCTTTTCTTACTTCCTCCATCACCTCCAAAACAGATGAAACCACATTCCCAGAGTGAGTAATTGCACACAAAGAGCACGAGCTGCAGGGAAGGAGTTGCTCAGCCACAGTGGGGTTTGTTGGAGAGCAATGCAACTCTGCCAGGCTGCCTCCAATAGTTTCTGGATTTTAGACTTCCCACTTGCATGTTCCCTCTACCCTTGGCACAATTTAACAGGGAGATGAGCCCTCATCTTTGACATAGAACTTCTTTACAAGACTATTTCATTTTATTTTATTTTATTTAGAGGTGTCATACAAAAGGCACAGCCTGGCAAGGGGATAGAGCTGAAGAATTCAGTAGCTCTCCAGAGAAATCAGTTACAGGCCTGGGACCATTCACTAGTAACCCAAAGGAATTAATCTCCTCCTTTCACATAAACAAGCCTTATGCAGAGCCTAGGTAATAACATAATTACAACCACACTTCACATACACATTACCATCTGGTCTTCTCTGTTCTGACAGCAGTTCTTCCTCACGGTTATGTGAAAAGGAAAAAAATGATTAGCAGAGAACAAAAACATATCAGTAAAGAATAATGTGTGTTTCCTTATTAGAGAGCCTCTGTCCTCTCCTCCCTCTTTATTCCAGTACATACAGAACTATAAAACACAGAAATGTTCACAGGATATTAAGTATTAAAGTGCTGATGTCAGCAAGCCAACAAAAATCCAAAGGACAATATACAGAAGTGTTACTGGGACTACCACTGTAAAGTACTCATTTTATGGTAGATTTTAAAATTAACCCAAAAAACAGCAAGCACATAAACTGTTAGATTAACTCAATCACATTAGTTCCATACATTCTGCTCCATCAGAAACAATTTCTTAGCACCATGAGACAGAAATACAGCTGAGTCCTGACATATTTACAACAAGCACCAACGGCCTTCATGTTTTGCTACTCTTCTTCATCACCTTGCTAACAACTTACATATTTTATAATGTTCACCAGGCCCAGATGGGCATGAAGACAAGAAACTGGTTTTATTTTTTTTTATATACATATACATATATTTATCACAACTTTCAAAATTATAAAATTCACTAATAATATTTATTA
>WAAE01040504.1:0-10353 GCA_013400495.1 Nicator chloris | reverse complement strand
AAAAATAAAACTCTTTAGATAATTTCACAATTTCAACTGGGACTTACTAGGACTCATAAAGACTTATCATAGTCTATTTTCTCTTCCAAAGCTGTTTAGCAAAGCCATTGCTAAAATGGAGAGAAAATTTTTTAGATAAGAGTAAGTAATTTCCAGGTCCTGCCTCTAAGGAAATAAAATCATTAGGTGAAAAAGTTTAGCAGTTAATGAGACTAGATTATATTGTCTGTTGAAGCTGCTGTTAGAAGATATAACTCTGGAAACGAGATTACTGAAAGCTATATGTTTTAAAAAATGCAACAACCAATATTTACTCTTTTAAAAGAAACATAAGAAGGACAAGCTGATCAATTATCACTATCTGCAAATCTGTCAACATGCTCCCAAAGTGAGCATTTCAATTTAGAAATCTGCAGCTGTCTTTCAGTGTTCATATTTCCTAGCCAGAAAAGCAGCAGGATTAGAAAAACTATTCATTGCTTGTTAAGAATGTAAAAGCCATGGTCTTGAGTTAAAACAATTTTGTCAACTATGCTCGGTTTTGACTATTACATTTTAAAAAAATCATAAGGAAAATACATAAATCATTACAGTCATTAAAACTAATATGAAATTGGTCATCCTAAAGTAAAATAAATAGTGTAAAACCAGAGATTTCAGTTGTTTGTGTGATGATAACACGTCATCGTGTTGTGTGGGTATATTTTTATACCTCTTCCAAAACATCATGTGGTTTAAAATGTTTTGACAAATCTAGCAGGGCATAGGAGTGGGCTTAGAATATATGTTACTGCATTTGAGAAGGAATGGAATGTGTATGTTTGAAATCATATTTTGGGGAATTTAGATTTCTTAAATGTGAGTTTAAAAGTAACTGTAAAACTTGGGGTTTGTTGTTACGCTAACTAGGAACGTGGATTCTTTGGAGATAAGAGCATGATTCCCTGCAGAAATTTTGACAATTAGTTTTAGATATACACTTTATTAACTTGATTTCTGCATGACAAAGTGCCATAGAAGCATATTCCACAGTGCAGCACGCCTACACCTTTAAGCACATTCTTATTAGCCAGGTATTGAAATCTCAGTGCCCAGATTATTATTACTGCTGTAGCTAAGGAGGGATTGTGTATTCTTAATATTTATCACCAATCAGCTCATCATTGAGAACACAGGAGGAGCTGGTTAGGTAATAATTCATATTCTTTAATGTTTCTAAATTGATGTGTTTTCTATTGTGTACAACACTTCTTTTTCTGTTGTCACTTGGTGAGTATAGATTATAATTTCATAGGATTTAACATGTATTAAGTGTACTGCAGAAGATATGTTCAATCCTATAATGATAAAAATCAATTGCATTCCAATCTTTCCAGTACAATTTTTTTCCAGTACTTTTACAGTGTCTTTATTTTCAAACCTTTGCAAGTAGCACTGACCTGTTTGCCATTATGAGTGACTGAAGACAAAATAGTTCGCAGTGTCTTAAAACCCATAGCAATATCCAGCAGATGAGCAGCAAAGAAGAAGTTGTTGTAGTGCCCAAGGATAGACATAGTTGTGTACCAAGCTAAGTATAAAAATGACTGCAGAGGAAGTGAAAGGGAGCAGAGGGTTAGCAGGTGCTGATGTGGATTATTGGGTCCAGAGCATAGCATTTTTAAGTTGTAGTTGTTGTAGTAGGACACTTTGCCTATGTAGGGATTAAACATAGCTATTTAAAGCCAAAATTTCACCCAGCTTTTGAAAATCAACAGTGATGGAGGGGGACATTACACTGCTTTTTCCTGTTGAAAAATGCTGAGCCCAGCCTCACTCAACAAGCCCAAAAATAGACATCACAAGGATGTGACAAACCTGTATCTCCTGACAGCTACTGCCACTGGCAGGGATGTGGAAGGCAGGTGTTTCCTGATAGAGCAACCAATGACTGGTAGTACTAATAACTGATTTGAAGATGAATGGTGCCCTGCTGAGCTAGCATGACCAGCCTGGGAACATGTGAATTCCAGTGAATCACTTTATGTTGTAAAAGCTCAGTCCTGCTTTTTCTAGCGCTCCCAGGGGTGTGAGTAGATCCTTCACTTGAGTGGGAACGCTCCCCAGGGTTACTCCTTGAGGCTGAACCAAAGAGGTTTGCCCACTGTCACTGATATGAGCAAGTAACAGTAATTATTTAGCTACCTTTTAGACCACTAATTTAATAAATAGTGTACTATAATAGCAGTTATAACCATCTATACTATGCAGTATATAATTCTGATTAAAATGTCTTTTTGTCTAATCACAACACAGAAAAAATACTTTAAAATGGCTCTGTAATGCAGAGTATTATTGCAGCAATTATTTGTGTATGTTTGTTTAAAATAAAAGCAGATGGTGGAAAACGTACAGCCATGTTTAGAGTAAATCAAAGGATACTCTTCTAGGCTAACATACTTACATTATCAGTGAAAACAACTCCGAGCTTCCAAATGTGGTACTTTGTATCAATGGAGCTTAGCCTAAGAAATACAAAGTTTTTGAAATGCATAAATGTCAAAAATAAGTATTGAATTCTGTATTTACAAACAGCAAACTGGTTTTGGCACTTCACTTTTTTTGCTCGAGGTTAAATTAACTGTTCATTTTTGAGTGATCTGGGTCCTTCATTTTTCAGAGAATATTCATTAATTCTGAGCACCATAAAGAGTTCCTAAACCAACAAAACTGATGTAACAATTTCAGGAAGAATGATACTGCCATATTCATTCCAGACTTAAAGAATTAAAATCTGTGCCAAAAGTAGTGAGATGTGGAACACAGATTGCTTAATTCAAGAGGTAGGCGTTCTGTCTAGTGTAACATACTGCCAGAATAATCAAGAGAAAAGGTAATGCCTTTTGCAATATTCTAAATGTTTTATTATCCATTGGATGGCATGCAAAGGAAAATCATTCTTGTGTATATAAGATATTGAGAAAACCAACTCTTGTAGGAGCATAAATCACTTGGGACTGGGACACTTTCAAGCTCTCATCTTGACTGACTGGTTAAGTCAGGACAACATCTCTGAATCTGTACTAGATACCTGTTACCTAGGTATTTGTTATCAGTACTTTTTCTGTCCTTTGGTTTATAAACTCTGTTGTAAGACCTTTTAAAATCTCCATTAATTATTATTTAAAATGAAAGTGGCAACTATATCAGTCAGCAGAAATTCACTGATTTTTTTCCTTACTTTGATAACACAACTGTGTTTTAAAACAAACAAAAACCTTTTTTATTTCACTTCCACACTAGGAAGACTTATCCATTTGAATTGTCCATGTTGAGGAAAACATCACAACAGTTTCAAAATGAAATCTGTTTTTATCTTTGATGGTGAGGGTATACCAACACACAGTTTGTCTGTGAAGTTCAGAAGTCGTACCATGACACAAGAGATGCCTCTTCTGGTTTGCTCTCTTCCACTGGACTAAAATCAAGGGCACTTTTGTCCAAACCCAAAAGTTCTGCAATGCGCTCTGCTCCGTATAAGTCTCCATACTTGTTAATAACCTAGAGAGGGAAGAAGAGAAGCTTTTGCTCACAGAAACTCCTCAGTGACATTCACCTACTTTAGACCAGTAGTTGTCAGGAATTAAAAAAGAAGTCCTTCACAATTAACACTACTAGAACAGTAAGAACTCCCAGGAAACCAGGGGAGCATAAAAAAGAAAAACAGAAGCATTAAAGGCTATTATCTGAAAGCTTATGTATAATTTGCTGTCATTTAAGCTGGCATGTTTTTCTTTTTTTAGGGCAATGAGGGGGCTTTGTATCCTAAAGATGACAATGATTGTAAATTAGACCTGCTGGTGATTGACAGCACAAAGTTATTTCAAATGTCTGAGTCTAGGAAGGAAACCACAGCCTTCTGTCTTCCTCCCTCCTCCCACCTACGCCACAGCTGCCTGTTCACCGAGACATTTAACAAAACAATGACTTCCACAAAACAAATTCCAGTTCTCAGTTATTTCTGTATTTATGTGTACAGAAGCATATTATACAGATACCCAAATTAACCAAATATGAGATTACTGCTCTGAAAAACATAATAGAAATATAAAAAGCCTACCTTGCGTTTCACAAATTTGTCCCAGTAATTGTTAGGGAAGGACCTGCACAGATAAGGCGAAGGTATTGCAAGTTATTTAACTTGTTAGTGGAAAGGAAAAAAACAACAACGAAAAAGAGAAAATACAGTGTTCCTGATCATTGCAAATTTTGTTCGCTCACTGCACTTCAAATGAGGAGAATGATTTCATGTGGACAACAGCTGTTATTCATCATAATTTGCTGCAATATCATCTTCCCCCTCGACACCCCCTTTCTTTTTCCAACCCACAGATATGACTGGCTACAAAAGGACAATAGGCTAAATGCTATCACCTAATAAGCTTAACAATTTTGTATTAGCAGGTTAGTCTCTGTAATATCATTCGTCTCCTAAATAAATACTTCATCACACCTAGCCATAAAAATCAAACCAGACAATGATTTGCAGAGAAAAATGAGACGATCTTAAAGCATAAATTATTTTTAAGTTCATTGGATTATATTTCAAATAGAGGCTGAACACTTGAGAACCAGTCAATTGTTTGCCAACAGCAAATTTAAAAATATTAAACTTGCCAAGAAAATTCAAGATCATTTGCCAATATATAGCAAATATAGATATATTTAGAGCAGTATCCAGGAACAGCTCATTCTAATGATCTTACTGTGTATTATATCTTACATAGTTAGCAGGAAACACTACAAAACTGAAGATTTTTCTCTCCCTATTTCCTGGAAATAACACTGAGTTGAGAAAATATGCAGGAATGTAAAAGAGGAAAATAACTACTTAAACTAAAGGACAGTATTGGTAAAATAAAATGAGTGCTAGCACAAGAAGAATGAGATTCCAGAACAATGTTCTGCTGGGATGTGAGGCAAACTTCGCAATGACTGCCCTCCAACTTTTACCTTTCTGAATTGGAATTCTGAATTAAATTAATCCAGATAAATGCTTCTAATGACTCAAGTGGATGGTGTATTCTAGTCCAATGCTCTGTATTATTTTTTGCTTGATTTCTCAGCTTTAAACAAAATATATCCTAGTGTAGCCACCTTGTGTCTATCTCTTTTACCAAAAAGATCCAACGATTTGTCAGGGTACATCTTTTGCACTTTTAATTACTTTTTTCCAGTTATAGAAAGCACATTTCAGTTTATACAGAGCACTGGCTACCCTCTAGCAGTGGTTATTCTGATCATACAATACTTGCACTAAGCCTTGAGACTCAGTTAACATCAGAGGGAAGGATTAGCCTGCTTAAATTAGCCTTAATCTTTTGTTTAACTTCAGTAGACAGTGCAACATTCTGAGAACAGACTGTACATCATGTCATTAGGGCTAAGTTGACAATATGTTTCATTAATTCATGCTTCTTTTTGCTGAAGATAAATTTACTTGGTATCTAGACGGGTTGCTATCAATAGTGGAAGAAACTGGTTGGAAAATAAGCAAGCTCTCCAGTTTCCCAATTACCTTCTGTTGTAACTTT
Organism: Nicator chloris; assembly: GCA_013400495.1. Classification (NCBI taxonomy): domain Eukaryota; kingdom Metazoa; phylum Chordata; class Aves; order Passeriformes; family Pycnonotidae; genus Nicator; species Nicator chloris. The sequence continues at coordinate 4,780 of WAAE01040504.1, read as the reverse complement.
AATAATACGTGCTGGTCCATACTGCTGGATGAAATTCAGAAAAATTCTTAAAACTTAGGTGTAGAAAAACAAAGCATTCAAGAATTTCCAGTATTTTAGAAATTCTAATTCTGGAAGCATAGATAGAAAGGACTTTAAAGATCACCTAGTTCCAACTCCCTGCCAAGGGCAAAGCCAGCTTCCACTAGACCAGGTTGCTCAAAGCCCCCATCCAGCCTGGCCTTGAACATTTCCAGGGCTGGGGTATCCACAGCTTCTCTGGGCAACTGTGCCAGTGCCTCATCACTGTTACAGTAAAGAACTTCTTCCTAACAGCTAATCTAAACCTACCAGTAGATTCTGAAAAACAGCCTGTAGTCAAGGCATTCTTTCTGCCTTGGGAAGAGAGCTGGCTTGCTGTGTTTGTCTGTGTCACAAACTGCTGCAGCTTACTGAGACTCTTAGGATCAGTGTATGACTACTACAGTATTTGCTAATGCCTACAACTTGACAGAAATTCCTGTCAGACCTACTCAAATTCTAGGAATGCTATTTTTCACTATATTTACTCCTCTTGCACATACAAAGTTCTTTAACAAGGAATGGGAAAGAAAGGGAGGAGAATATTACTGTACAAGTGAAATAGAGTCACTGGAAAGGATGGAAGTTATCTTTTCAAAACTTTCTCAGTAGAGACTAATATTTGAAATGTCTTGGAGGGACATTGTGAGGTAAAATACATAATCCCTTCAAACCCTAGAAAATGACAAGGAGGTGGAATGTATGTGTTATCATAGTATTTATTAAATAAACAGATAATACAGGATTTCATGTTAGAATCTACTACTGTAGCATCTAATATAAGGTGCTAAATGCCTTTTTTTTAGATTGACTAAGCGGCAGATGGACAGAAAATGTTCTAGATTAGTGGCTTAATAAGCTATAATATTTATAAGCATATAGTTATTTAATTTTACTTACGGAGTATTTATAACGAGGCGATCCCATTGTCCTTTAATGTCATCCTCAGTTGGTTGTTCAGTTATGTATAGTCCATCAAATTCCAGCTTTCTAGCTACCTCCTTTTCCCTCTTGAATACAACCAGAGGGACCTGTGAAAATGACAGTGGCCATCTTTGTCATGGTTTTCATATTTTTGCTTCTTTGTATCACTAAAAATGTAAGCCCAGACATCACACTAGGATATCCCGCAGGCAGATCAATGCCTAGGCAGCCTCTGAGCAATGGCCACCTTGGCAGTCAAGCCCCAACCCTCCCCCACACTGCCTTTTACTGCTGGGAATGATGTTCCATGCCATGGAATATCCCTCTGGTTGGTGGGCTCAGCTGTCCTGGCTGACCCCTCCCAGCATACCTGCTGAGGCATGCACAGAGTGGGTAAAGCAAAGAGAGAGCCCTCACACTGTGCAAACACTGTGCAGCAATAACCAGATGTCTCTCTGTTACCTGCACTGTTTTAACCACAAATCCCAAACACACACACACTGCTAGGAAGAAAGTTAACTCCACTTCTCCTGGTCAGAATGCAGGAGGAAAGCATTCACCTATTGAGCAGTGAGAATTAGTAAACAGCTAGGTACAAATCAGTATTCCAGTATTAGCACCACCAACCACTTTGGGACATAGCCAATGTTCAACAAACGGATTAGCAGTAAGATTAAGAATTTACCTTTAAGCAGTAGTATCCAATCACACAGACAAAGGAGATGACAGTATGAATAACTGCCAGTGCTCTGAGAGCAGGTGCCATGTAACCAGTACTTTCTTCTAAAACAAAAAACACCATGCCCTCCTCCTCTTCCTCTTCAGCAAAGGAGTTCCAGAGATTAGAGTCTTCCTCTACTTCATCAAGTGGCTCTTCTGTCACCTGAGTAAAATTCAAACACATTGAAAACAAACTTAAAAGCTTTCCCTTTACTCTAATGATACCTGATGTTTGCAAAGCCTGCTCAAAGGAAGATGATAGATCATTAGCTTTAAACATTCCTCATCTGCTCAGCAGAAGTCTCCACATGATGTCATGTCACTGAAAAGAAAGTCTGGAAAAAGCAAATATAGACAGTTTACAAATGTCTCTAACAATGCTGTAGCAAAACTAAAACAAATGAAAAAGTTATGCAAAAATGATTTCTTGGAAGAAGCAAGGAATGACAGGGTTGTCTGTTATGACTGAATTCCCGGCATTTTTTGTAATCTAGATAGTTTCTGATTACTCAAGTCTAAAAAGAACCCAAATTTTCATATAATCAACCTGTACACTGTTCACACTTTTTATTTCATGACTCAGTTTAGAGCTCACAAATTATATACAGTATTTCCTCATCTGACATACTGGCCTAAATTCTTCCAGTGACTTTAAAACCCTGTCCTTTAAAATAACATCCCTTGGGGCGCTTTTTTGACAGCTTTATTTGAAAAGTCCTGTTCAGTCCTGTTTGACTCCCACCGACACTTTTTTATGTATGACAGATGGACTTGCACTGAAAGACATGAACTTTAGTCCTTGCTCTGCAACAGAACGGGTTGTCACCCACTACACTCAAACAAAAGCAGGAGAGAATGGGGAGAAAGGAGACTGGCATAGACAAAAACAGTATTCTACATGTAAATTTGAAGTCCATCTTCTCTAACCTGATGGGAAGGAAAGAAAGAGACAAGGAGGAAGCCCTAAACAGCCGTGACATCTTTCCCCTGGAACATGCACGTACCATCTACCCAGTTTCCAAGAGCTTTTCACATCTTGACCTCCCCTGCCTCTGAGAACGTAATTGTGTTTGTTATAGGAGTTGCATTACAAGGTATTTGAGAACAGGACTCAGTTATTTCTAGACAGAATGTTCAGTCAGCTGCTTTTGTTGTTGAAGTTTTTGGTTGTAAGTAAAAGAATATGTAATAGAATATATAATATCGGAAAACACAAGGTTCATCAGTTTATTAAAGCGTTCATTCTCTATCTAGGAGGGGAAAATCAAAAGGTCCAGATTTCAGGATATAGATAAATGAGAACTCTTCTTCCAGACTTCAGATTTGTATGGAAAGGGGGGAAAAATGGGGCTTTTATGGATGAGAGTTCTCTGTTGAATTCTAACCCGTTTCATTTCAAGGTTGTGAAGATTCATGAAGGAAATTGGTGGAGGCTGCTGAAGACATTCTACTTCGTATCATCTGGTGTTACACACCAGAACCTGAAACAACTCTAGATTCAGGTGAACCTCCAGGATTAGGTTTAAAGTGTGAATGTATAGCCTTCTTCAGTGAGCTAAACAAAATGAACTGTGGCCTACTATAAAAAAAGAAGTAACTGAGAATAACCAGATTAACTGAAGTCTCTTAGTATCTTCAGAACAAATGAAAGAAAAATAATTCGACAGTTCTGACATTTGAATTATTTTAGTAGATTTCAATTTTCCCAGAACAAGATTAACAGTCCAAACAATAACAGACTTGTGTGATTAAATGAGAAAGTGCCTAGAAACTCAGCTCTAAAGGAGAAATTAAATTAACCTCTTTTCATTCAGCCTGAAAAAGTTAAAGCCAGAATCGTTACAAACAGTAAACTATTGTATCCTCTGGCGCTAACAAAAGTGTTTAAAGAACAATGTTACCTTACCTTGTAAAATAGAAGAATAAAATTGATGGCAAATGCAACAAATAGAGCAAGAAACCTTAGGTTGTAAAAATTTCTTGCCAAGTAGTGCTAGAAAAAAAAAAAAGTAATTAAATGTAGGCTGTGAGTAATATCAAAATAAGAAAAATAGATAGCAAGATTTTTAAACCAGTAAATATATAATTGAGTTGCCTTCATAAACCAGTTATAATAAGCAGGGGCATTTATTGGAAGCCTATCCTTCCTTTTCATGACAAATGGAATTAAAAATAATGGCCTTAAAATTTGAAGTCAGAGAATACTGAAACAAAGACGTGTGGAAAGATACATTAGAATACTTGAAAAAAAAATACTTGGGAGTTTTCAGAGAATTCAACATTTCATGGTTTTAAGAACAAAGAAAAATGGAAAGAAGAGTTAAAATTCTAGACATTAGATTATGGAAAATATCTCCTAAAAAGGAGCTTAAGAGGCTAATCTGTCCTCTTAGAAATTTCACATAGAAACACTTAATTATATAACTACAAAGTATTATAAAATCAGAAAAGACTAACTACAGCCAATCATCTGAACACCCATGCCAAATTTCCCTTTATGACGACATTTCTCCCTTAAATATCAAAAAAGGGTTCTATAAATGAAAATTCAATGACTAAAGAATTTAACACAAACTTACAAGCATCTTTATTTGATAAATTTCCAAAGCTTTGAAGAAGTTAGCCATAACAGCCTCTGGTTTCTCAATTTTTTGTCCGTGCCTTCTCTTCTTTTTCTTCATTTTTCCCTCCTCTAGCTGCTCAGATTGTACTTCCTTTGCTTTATCTTGTTTCTCACCATCTTCCATGCTAGAATAAAGGTTAACTAAACAAAAATATCTACCCAAATGTAAATGCATTAATTCCAAATTAATTTTAGTTCATAAAGTTTGGCTTTGAAATTTAGTTTTATACTGTATGTAGCATTAGAGGAATTAAGTCATGAACCAACCAACCAACCAGCCAAAAAAGCTGGATTTCCATATGTGTGAAATAACCTTGAGGCAGCAATATGATTGTCTTAAAGTATTGAGCCTGATGGTACACTTAAAAAAATAACTTTGGCAGATAAGAGGAGAAAGAGAAGTTACTCTGAAGTAAATATTTTAAACATGAAGCAAAATAGAAAAAAAAAAAA
>WAAE01040435.1:0-11263 GCA_013400495.1 Nicator chloris | reverse complement strand
GGCTGCTGCAATAGGAAAGGTCCTACCTTGGTGATCTATCAGGTACATGGACTGCAGGGTGTAGTACTAAGAAGCCTGAGATATATTTTTAATTTCACAAGATGTAGTTGGTCTAGTTCTGAAATAGTGTCTAAGGTTTTTGTCTCTTTAATTTTTGCATAATGGAAGAGGGGGAACCTTGCTTCATGGAAAATGGTTTTTTGCCCCAAATCAAGACTACTGATCTATAGTTCCTTAAGAGACATACATGAAGACTTTATTAGTCAAAGATAATCTTCCAAGATCATCATCATTTATTACAGTTCTTGTGTTTTCATTCCAATGAGATTTATAATTATAAACCGGTAATTAAAGAGGCTCTCCTCTGTAATTCCATAGGAATTCCACTGTGATCTGACATTAATTAGCAACCAATTATAGATTATGATATAACTTTTATGAAACCCACTAGTGTCTGGATGCCTCCATTCAGTTACAAGGAAATGTTAGAAGGAATTTTGCCTTTGTAAGATGGAACCTTGTTACAGGTTGATCAGTACTACCATGGGCTGTGAACATGTTTCCAGGATGCAGCAACTACATGGATGGGCAGGTTCCACCTGTTGTCATCTTTTTTGTAAGAGGCATTTTGCCCACAGGTTTTCAACCTTCTGTCACATCAACAAGTGTGCATTCTTTGATGCTTAGATTTTATCTGACTTGTTATGTAAATCAGAGTGATATGGTGCATTGTTGGATGATTGATGCAAACTCTCTCTGCCTTGAAAGTGTATTTTAAATAATTGCAGCCAGTCAGGAAAAAGAGGAAAAAGTAGTCACAGACTCCAGTGAAAATGTCTGTGGGATAGAAAATATGTGACAGCAGGTGAAGGGGATAAATGTTCAAAATTCTGGCATTATTTTGCTATCTGCGTTAAATATCTGATATCTAATGAAATTTGTGTGTTCCCAAAATCTGACAGGTAAAATTTTATGTAGAGATATGTTGGTAATAAAGCACCTGATGCATATAGATAATCAAGGCTTAACACCTCTTTTTCCTTTTTTTTTCCCCGCTTTTCTTTGAATCTTTTAATTTTTTTTCAATGAACTCAGATCAGTTATCACCATTAAGCTTGTCAGAAAGAAGTGGAGAGTGGGATAATTCCCAAATCCATTACTTGCAAAAACATGTAGAGAACAAAAGACCTAAAAGGAGTCAACAGTTTCTTTGTATGGATGAAATCATGAGGTAAGTTTTCAAAGTCTTGCCCTGCAGATTAATTTCCACCAACTCCGCTAAACCTAATGAAAGTCACATGTGTGTTTCTAAATATTTCTTAGTGCGCATCTCTCTTACCTCTTTGCAGCTTCCCCCTATCACCTCCTGCAACTCTTTTGGTCAGTCCTCCAAGGTTTTTCCCAAGAAATGCAACACCTGCTCTCATTGGAGTTTGTACAGGTAACAGAGTAAAAGGAATTGTGATCTTTAAGCCATGTCCACATCCACCTTCCATCATAAAGTGCCTCTGATCTGAGTAGAAAGCTGTTCAGGAAAGTAAAAGTGTGGCTTATTTTGCAGCTGAATTTTGTCGGCTTTGGAGTCCCCAGTGTTCCTCAGGGCCGTTGTGGTTGTATGGATGTACATAATTTCTTTCCATTTTTTTGCCATTTTACAGCAGGGAAATTTATGAGAACAATCCTCTTATTTAAACTGAGACAAATCCAACAGTCTTGACCAAGAGATAGTCCTGCCTGTTGTGTTTTTGCTCCTTAAAGGGACTGTAGCTAGTCTTCTATAAAATAGATGAGATTTCAGCTTGGAAATTCCCATAAAAATCTCATTGTGTTGTGTTGCATCGAACTGGTTATCAGGATATCTCTGAACATCTTTGCCAGTAAGCCAGAGATGTGTCACTGACAGCAAGGAGCAGAATGTAGCTTTAACACAGGGAAATGTTATAAACTTGCTCAATCAGCATCAGCAGTCTCAGTCTACTCCTGTTGGACCCAGGGAGTACACATGAACTAAACTTGTTGCTTTTACTTGTAACTATCCCTAAAAGGGATTAAGTTTTTAAGATCTGGCTACATGCATTTCAGATATATTAATATATTCTCTTGGTTCTGTGCCTAAGTAAGATTTAGAGGAATTTGGAGAGCAGCTGGATGCTAAAGCTTTAGGAGGTCCAGCATCAAAGCAGGGCCCATAGTAACCAACATTCTGTCAGCAAATGCTAATGGTTTATATTTAACCTACTATTAAAATTATGTTTTGTTATTTTTGCTTACCTTAATCTCAAACTTTGGTTTTTGTATGCTTGCAGAACAAGGCAAACTCTTCAGGCTATAAAATTTGTCTCACTGCTTTTGTTTTAGTTCAATGTTGATTTGATGACATTTGAAAGGGCAAAAGAGAAAGGCAGGTATTATGTTTCAAGGAGAGAGTTATAAAAGTCTGAACTGCATCCAAAGTATATTTTACTCCTAATAATGAGAACTGGATGAACAGCATTTAAAAAAATATGAACCTGCCCCAACTACATTGGTTCAGATGTAACTGATCTAATGCAGTTCTCCAAAGAATAATTGATATTATATAATCATAACTGGCAGTTTATGTCATGAAAGTGACACTTGACACTTTCCTGCTAACCAGTTTAGCATCATCAATTAAAACATCACTTGTGTAATGACATTTTAGTAACAAGTTTAATATCATAAATTATGACATCACCTTCTTTTATGGCATCAGGGTTGAATAAAAGGTTTCTTTAAAAAAGTGAAAAACTTAGAGAAAATGGAGGAAGCCTTAACATTGCCTCTCATCTTGTCTTTAGAAAAGGTACATATGTTGTATTCCTCTGGCCACTGACCTCATTAGGGAGGATCTGAAAGTTAAAAAGCTACAAACAATGGTGAAATAAAAGCTGAGATGAACTTGCTTCATATTAACACGGAAAACCTCCCAGTAGACAGTAGTGTCCTTTGCATCATACCAATGAAAATCTTTGAGAAATGGAGAAGAAAACATGGGTTTGCTCATGGAACCTGATGAACTCAATTATACTGCAGTAATATTTCCTGAGATGTGGTGTGAAAGTTCAAGATTGCATCATCACCCAATAGTCAATGTTCTTTTTCTTCATGGTCAGTGGCTTTTAAGTAATCCTTTTTATACTATTCTTCATGAAATGGTCCAATTTTGGTGCTAGAGTCTGGTATTCAGACTCTTCTGGACACTAGATTTTTATGACTGTTAGTGATTTGAGTCTTGAGTTGGCAAAATTTATTCATGTCTATTTAGGCTTCTGGAACCAGACAGGAGCCAGACATGAATTGAGTTCAGAGGATTCCCAATTAAACAAATGTCTCTATGAATGTGTGTCTTTGTAGAATTAACTGCAAGGAGTCAAATATTGTTAGTATGTCATGTTTTCAGAGCTGGATTCCAAAAGGCACATGGCATCAGCTTCACTCTCTTCCAAGGTCAATAAGTACTATCAGTGACCACAGCCACAAGCAGAACAAGCCATAACCAAGCATTTTCAAAATTTTTCCACATTTTTCTTTTTTTCTTGAAGCTGAATCTTTATCATATTAAGTTGTGCTGAACTCTGCTTGGACTCCATCCTGAGATAAGCATTATCTTCTAGTGCTTATATAGAAACTTAGCCTTGCACATGCAGATGGTCCCTGTGAGTTCATGTGCTTCTCCCATGCCTTGTTTTTATATCAGGTCCATGGTTTGGATTTCAAGAGTTCGAAGAGTGGGGAAAGAATCCTAGATAAGAAGTCAAATTCACTTTGTAAGAGACTGGACAACTGTTGTGTATTTACTGGGGCAGAAACATTTCCCTGAACAATCCAGAATAATTTCCCTTGTTAATTGCCAGATTGTAAATCCAGGATCTGACAAATGGGTGCCACATGGCATCTGGGCAACTGCTCTGTACTCTGGATCAAGTGTCCAGTGCTCAAGAGATGCCCTAATTCCAGCAAGAAGGTGATAATTCAGTAAGTATGAAAACACTTCTTAAATTGCACACAAAATTTTAAGCAAATCTGTGTAAATTGACAGTGCATATCTTACTGGTCTCCTGAGGATGCCATGATTTACCTACCCTCTTTCCTCAAGACTTTTTCAAAAGTTTTTTTCCCCCATGAATATTTATGTCGATGCCTCATTTGCTGACTGAATTTCCACTCTACTGGAATTATGCTTCCCCATAGTACATGCAGGAAAGGTGAGCTGTTAGAGGTGAGAAAAAGAGACTCCATGACCTTTAGGAAATAGCAAGTGGCACTAGATAAAACCTTCTCGGTGAGGGGTTACTTATGGATTGGTTGGACATAATTACCAAAAAATTATCATCTCACTGCAACAATTAACTTGTGGTAGATCAGAGTCCAAGTCTCCAGAAGCTCTGAACTTTCACGAATTGGCTTTGCCCATTGCCACTCTAGGGCAATGAGTAATTCTTAAAATAGGCGTGAGTGATAGATATCACATAATTCCAGTTATGAGTATGGATTTATTTACAGCTGGCATTTTTTAAAGTGAGTTGTAAATGGTAAGGTGCTAGATTCAATGCTTATAAATGTGTTTCCTTGGTGATAAAGCTTTCACTAAGCATGTTATCTATCTGTCCTCTCTTATATACAGACAAGAAATTATTCACTCTGCATGTTGTAGGTCTTGTGCTTTAAAATTGAATCCTCTCTTGACTAATGGCCGAGAAACATAGAAATCAAATCCACAGCTGTTTTTTCTTAAAAGTGAAGTTTTGGCAAAAGCAGCGAAGGCTTTAGTGCATTAGAGAAGTGTGCATTTTTAAAAGTTGTTCCACTTCCTATTTTCTCTCTACAATACTCCCTGAAGTTAAGAGTTTTCTTGTGTTTCATCTTGCAGTTTCAGCAGAACAGGGCTTTGATTTTGCATGCCCCTCTGTTGCCAATTTAATGCAAAGAATATGTTAGTTTGTGGGGGTACACATAGTTAAGAAGTAAACACACAGAATGAAATCCTTCTGGGACAAAAAAAAAATCTGATGACTGAAACAGTGGTGGTTGGAAATCTCTTCAGTGGAGACAGAAATTACTTGGAAAAGGTGAGGTGAGACAGCAAGACTGAGCAAAAGTAGGGGCTTTTCTAAGTAGGGGCTAGTTGGGCACTGGATATATGTGAGTAGCTACCTGGTCATCCCTGTTTTACTCTGGCCTCCTAGAAAAGGATGCTCTTGCATGTCATCAGCTCCAGCACCCTGGAGATTAGAGGGGTTATAGCACAGAAGAACAAGTAGATGCAAAAGATGCAAAGACAGAGGCCTGCTGCCAGTGAGACGCTGCTGGTCCCAAAACACCCTCATCCTGGCACGCACAACACTTTAGGGTTCCATAACTGTAGATGGCATAGGATTATGTGCATTAATTGCATCATAAAGTAGTGGGGCCCCAAAGGAGACCTGGTCTCAGCTATGCTATAACTGGAACAAACAATTAATGAGAGATCTTACAAACTCATGAGGCAGGACAGCGGCAGAGTATTAATCACCCATTCTCTGTGTTTGAGACTTGAGTTTAAACAAGCTCATTGTTTAAATTAAGTCTATGGATTGAAGGGGAATGGATCTGACTTTTTCTTAGCCTTATTGCCATTTTCAGGGGTTGGCATTTCTTTCCTTCTTGTTTACACCAGCATGAGCTCCAAGCCCCCCCGCTTATTACATAGAAATTGTAAAAGACATTTAAATTTGCTTTTAATCTCTAATTTCAGCTTTAGTTTCTATGGTTTAACGTTTTGCCAGCTGCAGTGTTGTAAACAGTGAACTATTCTGTTCCCAATGATCTTATCTAATTTTTTTTCAAGTAACCTGAGGAAGACCTTGCATATGCAAAACCATTCAAAACATTTTTTTAAGAATGTTGTTTTGGGGGCTTCAGCTAGAGTAAAGTTAATACAAGAACCCATTCAAGTGGCACTGAGTTTCTGAAACACAGTGAAGAGAGAACCCTTCTGACCCTGTAGCTTTGAAAACTTCTTGTCGGCCACTTAGATAAAAGTGCCAGATTCAGATCTCCTTTGCTACTTATTTAGCCAGCCATAGGCCAGGCTGTAGCAGCTTTGTGGGAAAATGGGTTCCCTGGTGTGTGGTGGTGACCCCACACAAGTCTGAGCTGTTATTTCAACAGATACAGGCTTTCTGGCAGCCCTAGATAAAGTCCTGTGTCACTTCGGAAAGCTGTCAAGGGTTGGCATTGCTTTTGGAGCTGGAGCATAAGGCCAGCCCTGCAGAAACCCACATGGAGACTCCCAAGGTTACTGGCTGTAGGGATGGCTTGATGTGCTCTCCATCTCACGGGCACAAATCATGTAGGACCCTGAGAAATCTGTTCATTGCTGGCTGGACATGAAGGTAAATGTAAACATAAAGACCTTGTGTGTCAGCCTCCAAGAGGACTGCCATCCTGCGGACGGCCCTGAGGAGAGGGGAAATTGCGCTGCCTCCTAGAGCCCATATTGCTGCTTTGGATTTGCTGCTGTTATTTGCTGCTGTCTTTTGCTGGAGTTATTGGCTAGATCCTGGTTTGGGCGTTGTTTTGTCTTTACTTATGCTGTTTTGTCTCAGTTTATATTTGGAAATGTCCAGAAATGAAAAGGGCACCGCTTTATCAATAGTGCAGGGGACAGAGAGTTTGTCTCCTTCACTTTGCTTGGCCTTGAAATTCCCCTTAATTAGTATTGTCATTAGATTCTCACTCATATCACCCACTCTGTCTATTCTACTTAAATGTACTACCTCCAAATATAATAAATCTGGAAAAATGTGCCTATTATTTTTCTTTATAAATCCTGTCCAAAGAAAATGAACCAGCAGTATAGTTCCACTATAGGAACTGCTGGTTTTGCCACTTATTTTTCTCCCCCTTCTTCCTATTGCCCTTTGTTCTTCCCCATATCTCCGGGATACGTTAACTCCGTGTCACTCTCACAGCTATGCAGCTGCCTGCCAAGGAATAATATATGGTAAAATTCCTGCCATTACCTAGTCTTTACACTCAGACAAGCATTAGGCCAAGATCCACAAATGTGATTTGCTTGCCTAGATTTTACCCATTCCATGAAAATGTTTGCCATTTAAGAGGAGAAGACACAAAACATACAAGCTGCCCTCTAGCCTGGAAAATCCCTCTAGAACATCTCCCTTGGAAAAACACCTCCATCAAAACAAACAAATGTAAGTGGATTGGAAAGAATTCAGTTTCACCTAAACTGTGGCTGGATTTAGTAGAGACCAATTTCCTTTGTGAAAACTATCTGAAAGTGAAGTGAAATAAAAATAAGTATTCCTCCTGTTTCATCCTTGTCCTAATTTATATTACTCAGTAGCATTACTAATAGAAAAGGAGAAAAGGACTTTGTAGGTTCCTGAAAGAATTTGAAGAAGGCAGGTCCCCAGTCTTTTTATTTAAGCATTTTTAAAAGTGCAGGAACTGAAACAATACATTTATTGTCAGTATTTATTGTTGGTTTTGTTAATATTTCTGTATTTATTCTCAATTACAAAACTGACATTTTTTAGGTAGTATTTTCAATAATGTTATTTTCTTCCTCCAAGCTGAAATATTTTAGCAAAGGTTTACAGATCTGACAAACAAAGCAATAAAATCAGTTAAGGTGATTACTTTTCTAGCAGGATGGTTTCCTAGTCGTGGGTGACATTTTTAATTTTTCTCACAGTGGAGTAGTTTAGTAAACCCCTTTGAGTTCTTCCTCAACTAGAGCCCAATCTCCAAAGCAAATTCCTCCTTGCTGTTACAATGTGATACTTCAATCCTGGCATATCTGTTTCTCAGAGCCTGATTATGAGCTAGGGATTATGAACTAGTTACATTTAAGGCTCCAATTTGTTGTTTTGTGGTTTTTTTTAAATAAAATTATTTTTCGTCATTCTTTAAGTTTTGATCTTTCTACAAATACCTTTCAAGAGCACCTGAACTTCCACCAGGCACCAAAAATAAGAACAAAGCCAGGTGTTCAGGTGTTGTGAATAGCCAGCCATTCTGCTAACCTGTGGCTTTGCAGGGAACACCAGTGAACAACAGTTTTGATTTTAAAGTAAGCTGTTGCTTTGGCATTGCTGGAGGGGGGGAAACAAGTGAACATTACGTCATTTTTTATATATAGCTATTGTACTTGCCTGGATTCTCCTTAGCTGATATATCAAGCCTTCATTAACTACAAGATAGATGTGCTAATAGATACATCAGTTAAGCCAAGTTGAGCTGAAGTGTCTTAGACAATAAAGCTTTGTGTAAATTCTAATTCAGGCAATTTCATCAAAAAGCATAACAAGCAGCTAATCTGGGATAAAAATGGTTTTTATTTCAGTAGCATGCTCTTCATAACATTCTTCACAGATGCTATAACGTTATTTTACTCTTTAGAAAAATATCTAACAACTTGATTGTCTCACACCAGGCAGAATCCCAGTGGAAATTAAAATTGCATGCATTTTCTCATCACTTTTTATTTAACAACTGGGAGAGTTTTAATATTTGAAACTCAGCAAGAAAATTGTCTTGAAACACAGAGATTCCTTTGGGGTAGTTTCACTTTTGTTTTGTGTGAACTTTAGCTGAGCAATTTTTTACAGTAATGCAGATCTGTGGGTTGAATGGCAGTTAACAGGACTTTCTATACGTGCTTCTCACCTAATATAGAAAAATATCACAAGGAACATTCTCACAAAATAATTTGAATCAGCTGGCCTTTATTGATAAAGATGCTCTATCTTAGATTTTTAATTGTTTATTTTAAACCCATGTCACTGGGTTTAAAGTTGAACATGAAAGTGACTCTATTCCTGCATGAAAGGCAATACAGTTGTGACACTTCTCAATTTTTTTTTTCTGTAATTGAGAAGACATCTGGCATGTCCAAGACATCTAACATTGATGGGATTTGGTAATGTAGTTTGCTTGACTCAGCACAGCAGTATCCAAAAGGATGGCTCACCTACAAAAGGAGTTGCTTGTTTCCCTTCAACAACTGAAGGACAAATGCTTGCAATGCAAAATAACATTGCAGTAGGCTCTTGCAAGGGGTCATAGAAAAGTGACAGTGGATTTAGTGGGGTTGATTCTATCAGCTGATTTCCATTAGAGCCTTTTTATTTTTGCTTGTAATCATCCCTTGGAGATAGGCTTGCTAGCAAGACCCCATTGACTATCACACAGTGGTTTCCAATACTCATTATTGCTCATATCTCTTCTGCACGTTGTCAGAGGTCAGTGAGCACCTTGCAGAAATATTCCAGTCATACTCAGAGAATGGGACTGTTGCACTGCCTTGCATTGGGTATCATTGCTTCTTTTCACATGTTCAACAGAGTAGTATTGACACTGCCATCACTTTGCTTGCACTGTTGACGTTTCCATCTTTAGCATTTCTGTGACCTGCCAGTCCCTGTCGGGAATCTGGGGGCCTTTCCTTAAATGTTTCTAGCAAAGTCAGAACAGCAATGTCCAAGGCCTCTCTTTATGCAGAACTTTACACTGGAGTTCAAATTATTGCCACAATGTTCAAATGCAACTTGCTTGTCACTTTGAATGATTTCACACCAAAATATATAATCAGATGCTTCTTTATTTTTATTATTTCACAGTTATTATAAATTTTAATCCTTTCCTGTGTATCTTAACCACAAAATCTTTTTTTGCTCCATTAAATGTCTCACAGGAAATTTTGTTTTCTAATTCTTCAACTAAAAGAGAATATCTCAGGCCTCTGAGTTGTTCCAGGTGTCAGATCTACCTCTTCACCGCAGCTTTAACAAGACGAAGCAGAAAAAAAATTACTTTAGTCCTGTGCAGATATACAAGCCAGTATTTGTCAGACCAGAACATTTATCATCAGTTTCCATTTCAGTGGCACAGTGAGAACCTGTAGGTAAGTGTTTTGCAAAAATCAAGCTTTTCACTTTGTATCAGTATCAGAACTAAAGAGTCAGAAGCTCCTTCAACTGTTTGTTTCGGGTTTTTTCTCTGCACCTAAACTGAATACTAAGATTTTGTTAACCTGGTAGTGGCTGGAAAGACCACATTCCTGGAAAAAGAGTGTTGTTGATAGATTCAAGATAATTTCTGACCACCATTGTGATATTTGTGCCATGAACAGGGGCACTGAGGTTGTTGTCAGTTACTTGTGTGCAACCCAAGAGCGCCTGGAGGGCCACTATAAACCTGTTACTGTCAAATCTCATGCTGTTCCACGCACACCGTCACACGTGCAAGGTGTGTCTTCGGATCAGTTACTTCTACCTTCTGCCCAGGCAACAGGCTCTGCTAAGCCAGGGGCTGATTTTACATTCTAAACCTTTGAAATGGAGTTTAAATTGGTTGAGGCCGGGATTGTCTTGTTTTAGTTTGTGCAGAGCCCAGCACAGCAAACACCAGCCCATGATCTGGTTCTAATGTACAATGGTGTTGTGGAAGGCTAGCTATCCATATCAAAAATTAACTATTTCCTGCTGAAAACCCCTGTCATCACCTTGTCCATGCTCAGGATTTTGGTTGGTGTCAGTCAAAGGTGACTCTTAGGAGTGCCCACAACTCTCACCAGATTGTTCAACAAGGCTGCCAGTTATTTCTGTTTGCACACCACCGTGGTTACCCTTTTAAATATTGCACCTCTCATTCATTATGGCAATCTTCAACCCCATCAAAGTCATCATGATTATTTCCTAGTGGCTTTTATGCCTGTATTAGCACGACTGAGACAAGTACATTAAAAGATTTCCCTTTTATAATGCAACCTGAATACCAATATTTGAGGAACAAACAGTAATCCTACTGATAGAAGTTGCTGGTGCTGGAAAGCATTTTTTTGTCTTATTCTCTTTCTATTTTAACAAGAGCAATCAATATATTTCCACATTTTCTTGTGAGATTTTGCCTTCTGGGTAAAGAGGATCTTTTAGCTCCCCTTTTCCCAAACCTTCTTCTGTGCTGGGAAGATGGAATGTGTACATGATATCCCTTTCAGAAAATATATTCATCATATATTACAAGTATTGTCATTATGATGTATTAACATAATGCATCATCAGAGAGCTGTCAGGATGAAGATTTATTATCCTAAAATAAGTTATGATGAGACACTGAGGAATGGGTTGAGACAATCTTTGTTTATTTTTCTAAATAAGGGATTTTTAAAGTAAGTTTTAAGATCTCTTACCTTCATGAAGTAATAGAGTTAGGAAGGTCACAGAAAAGAGGACTT